>VWZY01000095.1:219351-274788 GCA_013399075.1 Chloroceryle aenea
TTTGCAATGGCCTATAAACAGAATATAAAGGGAAGTACAGACAGTACTCTTTTCCCACTCTACCTCTACTTTAGTCTGATGATCAACGTAACATCTGGCCCCTGCAATGTTATGAAGCATTCTTGGCATGGCAAGATTCTTGACATTGGCATAATTTTATTTTTAAAACCTTAGAAACGTTTCTAAAAGCTTTTTAAAATGCACCTCCCAGGATACGATTTGGAATGTACAAACAGGTTTTTGTGACCAGGGTGCTTTGAAAACAATTAGATCCACGATTGCTGAATGGTATTGTAGACACAGTTCCATAATTGGTACATAAAAGTTTACATGCCTGCATATAAGCGCATAGGATAAAAAGAGCCATCACCGATGACCAACTATGGCTTTCTGTAAATTCACTTGAATGACTGAAGTATGTATGGAAAAATTATCCCCAGAACAAGTAAGAACAATCTAACAAGTAATACGCAGTTTTCAAGTTCTAATTAATATTTTACGAATATCATACTAGTGCTGTAAGCTTTATTTGTATACCTTTTTACTCTGTCTGCTGGAAAGGAATTGCTTAGTTTGGGAAAAAGAAGCCCTAAAAATATCATATTATTTTCTTTGTTGGCTAAACAGGAGCAAAGCTCTGCAATTATCTATTTCCTCCTTTTGTCAGGACCTTTGGCATTTCTGTTTCTCAGCAGTTCATTACTTACAGTGACAGTGATTGTATGGTATAACCCACGTTCTGGCTCAGTGCATCTATTTAGTCTAACCTGCATCTCCGGTCTTGCAACCAGCAAGACAATTTTCTTGCATTCTTCGCTAGACAGCAATGCCACTGCCTCTTCCCGATTCTGGACATCTTGACCATTTATCTAGAAAACAAATGAAAGTGGCACATTAGTTTCTACTTCCACAAAGCAACACACAATAAAGGACAGATATCAGCTCATTTGTGCTGAATGTATGGACAATGAAACTCGTGCAACGGGCTCATCTTCAGCCCCTCAGTGGTAAGTGCCTTCACTCAATTATGCGCTTACTGTAAGAGCTGTATCGATCGTTGAAGGATGGTGGACATCAGAGGAAGCAGTTATGTTCATAAATGTCCAACCTGCGCCCTGGTAACATACATCTAGCAACACAATTAACCAGCCCCTGACAGGTGACGTTCATCTTTCTCCGTTCAGAGTAATGGAAGTGTCACTCTGAGATAATAGTGCTGGTGGAAGCAAGACTGGTAATGCTACAGCTGAAATCAGTCACACTCTATGCTGGTAGAGAGCCAATTAGAGAGCTACAGTATTATCTCTCACCAGGCAATACTTACAGGCCACTGCTTATTGCTGCTCTATTTAATCATTTCATATTGTGTGGACAGCATAGTGTCCAGAACCACACAAAACATATGTATCCCCCTTAAAAGGGGATAATCAAAATAAAAGTGATTCTCCAATGGAAACATGCTTTTCTTGCTACCTTTCTCCTATTCTGTCACCCCAATAAAACAGCCACCTCCATGATTACTTAGTAGCAAACACATTTTGCCTTGTCCAAAACCCTTTACTGAAGGAATCAATTAGAAATCTTATTGTCCGTATGTATTTGGTTTTGTCCAATGCACAGCACAAGAAGACAATTATTCTCATTGTGACGACAAAAAAACCCCACTTGGTCTAGTTGAAAATGGCTGTTTCAGTAACTCTTATCAGCTGAGCAAATGACTCTCATGGACCCCAGTGGTGGCAGGCCTGCTGTCCCTATACAACCTGGAGGTGCCCAACCTGCACCAGCTGCATCATCATGGGGGATGAGCAGGACTTCGCTCTGCCCCATGCCATCTCCTTCCCATGGACAGCACATGTCAGCCTGGCGGTTCACAGCCAAAAATAGCAGAAAGTTTAGACAAGTCTCACTAGGACTGTCCTTATAAAACCTTTTCCCTTGACTTTGTAACAGTTCACTTAAAATGCTCAGGCTATTCTCAGATGCTTAAGGTGACAATGAAGGTGACAGAAGAGGTGTGAGGTTTGTGGAATGAGAAGGGGACAGTTTCATACTCAAAAATGTGAGGAAATCCGCTGTAATTTTGTGACAAATACAGAAAACACACCATACCTCCCATCCTTAGCAATGCCACCTGCCACCCACAGAAAATGCCCAAGGATCCACCTCTCTCCCAGCCTCAGTGTAATCCCCCCATAATGGCACTGTCACCTTCTATTTCTCTGAGTTATCTCATCAATAAGAGTAGATAGAGGGTCAATGTGTTTTCAGATATGAAAGTAAACCCCACATAACTCTCTGGGTGTTAACTTTAATGATCAAACTCATAGCTATATATCAGGACTGACATTTAAGTAATGCTTCAGTCTACAAAAGGACGGCAGAATTACCTATGCTTTTCTCTCGCCTCTGGAGTCTTTACTCACAATTGAAATGAATTTCATTAGGAACTGGAGAATATTTGCCTGAACTCCTGTTGGCTCTCCACCCAGAAATTTTAGAAAGCAAACAAAGGAGCAGAAAATGGATCTACCCTGCATTTCCTTATTTTGAAACATGGAGAGTAGGAATGAAAGTTAGTCAAATAAACTAGTTATTTTGTTTTTTTCCTTGACTTATGAAAGTTAAAAAGATAATTATATCCTGTTTGCTTTCTTCAATAGGTATTTTAGAGAAAGACACAGAAGGCAGTGCACTGACTTCCACTCCCAGCCATGCCCCATAATGTGGTCCCATCACTGCAAGTACCACCCAGGAGCTCACTGCCCTTGCACTGTGGCATCTCTTCTCTTATGTGAGTGGAACACCATTCATCCTGTGAACGTTTTCACATTCTCAACCACACAGAGAATGAACCAGTAGTCCCCGAGTGAGCCCTGACGTTAAAATATAACTTATTATTTCCTCTCCAAAAAGAGGGACTGCTTTAGTAAGGCAGCTCGTAGACCCTGTTTTGTTAGCTAGACTCCCAAAGCTGATACCATGGTAACAGATACAGGTACAGGATTCAGTAAAGACATTTCCTGCAGAAATGAAAAGACAGGAAGGAAGGGGCTGATCTTGTGACAACCTGAAAACTCATGTGCCTATATTAATGAAGGGCAATTACAGAACTAGTTACAGAAAAGTGACTTGTCACACTGGGAACTACTTCTGGGTCTTCAGTGAAAAAAGGTCAAAATACAAGGGAAGTAGACTGGGAACCAGAACCAAAATGCTACAGTACAGCAGAGACTTTACAGTCCATTGAGTTTTGGTAGCTGTTTTTTGAATGTACGATTCACTGCTAGCTGAAAATGGAAACCACTACCATTCTAGCTACTTCTCTCTCTGTACATGCATACCATCCTCCTCCAGAGCCAGCAGTCAACCTCACCCACAGGGGTTATGCTGTATCACACAAACCTATCTTTGGGGCAGCTCTTTAACAGAGTGGATCACTAGAAACAAAGCGGGGGGGAAAAAGCCAAGATGGTGGATTAGAAAAAAACTCAGAAAAACAATGTTTTATGGGTGAAGGAAAGAAAATATTAACAAAAGTCTAATGAATACCCTTCTCAGATATGCTCATCCATCACTCACAGCACAGTTCTTTTTACAAAAACTCTTAATATCTGTGCTCAGCACAAGTGAGTTTCACCCGTATTTATGCGTTTGTTGAAGGATCAGCAAGTCTTTGACATTCATATTTATATCTGCAGGATCCCTGTTTAGAATTTGACACTGGGATGAACATGGTAGAAATGAGATTTGCTAATAAATATGGCAAAAAAAGAGACGGGACATAAAGTCATGAGCCAGAACGAGTTTGTCATTCTCATTTTTCAGTACACTCACTCTAGCTCCCGGCTATTGTGTTAAAAAACAGACAGACATGGATTTTCTCATCGATCACAGTAACAAAGAGAACTACCTTCCCTCATTAATAGTCCACAGAGCACTGTGCATTTGTCTGAAGAAAGAGTTTAAGGAAGAGTCTATTGTCACTTACTTGCAAAATGCGGTCTCCTTCACGAATCCGGCCATCTCTGGCAGCAATGCTGTTTGGATCAACCTGCACAGGACAATATCCAATAACTGAATATGGAAAGATTTTTACCGGACACAGTAACAACTGCACAACTGCACAGTTTGAAAACGTACAATTTTAAATCTCTGCAGAGGCAATCTCAAGTTTCTTTTAGAGCCCTATGAACTCGACCTTTTTCTACATAATCATATAAGCTTGTTTCAGATAAAAGCCTAAAAGACAGAAAGGGCTGGGAGCATACAATTTTCAGATGAATACTTTCCTATGTCACCATCAGTCATTAACCTTCAACTGTCAGAGCACTGATACCTCTGTACGAATGGGCCTGTCTATGGGAAAAGAGCAGGTTTATTCTTCTGTCATAGAAACACTTACTATTAAATGATTACCCCAGTTATCAGTCTGTTACTTCCTTTGCAATTTTGCAGCTCATGAAGAAACAGCAAAAAATCCCAAAGGATTTATAGTGTACAGATCATTCACAGGTACTGTATATCGTTCTTGGTCTTAGCTAGTTAGTTTTAAGTTAGTTTAAGCTAAATAAGATATTTAGGGCTCCATTAACAGTTTATCAAAGTCACTGTAGCTAATCCCTGAGCAATGACCGGCTGTTCATTGCAGGGCAATTTGATCTATCACCTTTCACTTGATGGTTATCTTAAATCATTTATTTTGCCTTGTCATGTCACAAGATGTTTTATAAAATCAAACATCTGAGTTGAGCATTTGGTTTGCAGGTTACATCCTCTACAGCTGTTAGATATTATTTACTTCCTGTGCATTGTCATAAAATAAAGTTACTCTGAAGTGCTTAATCAAGTACAAAAGACAATATAATTACATTCACTTGAGCAGGTCTGAGAAATTGCTAACATGCAAGAAAATCAGCACATTTCAGATATAATCCTGGAATGTATTAAGAAATTCTTGCACTTTCTTTGTCCTCACAAGGTCAGACAGACCTTAACAGCAGTGTTTATACAACTGGTGGAAAACTTATTCCTAAGTAGTTTTATATTAATTCCTCATTCTTGTTCCAAGGTTGTGCTTTTCAGCTTCTTTGACACTGACACTGCCCTGTCAATGTGCAATCCTGCCTTCATCCTTGTTGACTGACGTAGTAGAATTCTCTCTGCTGATCCTCTCTGTCTATGAGCTTCATTTAGAATTTAGAAACACAGAATCATAGAATAGCTCAAGTTGGAAGGGACCCCAAAGATCATTGAGTCCAATTACCTGCCCTTTGCAGGGTTACCTGAAACTAAACCTAAGACTAAGAGCATTGTCCAGGCACTCCTTGAACTCTGACAGGCTTGGAACTGTGACCACTTCTATGGGGAGCCTGTTCCAGTGACCAACTGCCCTCCTAGTGAAGAATCTTTTCCTAATGCCCAAATTGAGTTTAACGTGTCTCACAAAAGAAACAAGTTTCGAACACAGTTCACACAGGATAATCGCCAACTGATCCTGGGCTCACCAGTGATCTTGGACTCTCAAGAGTTCTGCTTTAACCAGAAAAACAACTCTCTTTGAACGTCTGGAGACTCAAAGGGAGTTAGTGTTCCTGAAAGTCTTGTGGACTGACACCGTGAAACACTTAACACCCTGTGTTATGTACTGGATTCCATGTTTTCCTAGTGAAGCCAATGAAAACCCAAGGGTTCATCCCATCTCAGTATCCAGAATTTTATTTTCTGTCTGGTAAAAAAGAAAATATTAGTCTGTCTGAAATATTCCTCTCCCTCCACCCATCTGTGGTATGCCTGTGTACCATGACTGTAAGAAACCCACAAATAATAAAATAATGATTATCCACTGTTGTGATTACCAAGGCTGTGGCAGGGGGAGAATGCAAGCAAGGTGTGGAGAAAGATTCTTTTCCCCTTAAACACTCTGCTTGATTTCCATCATAAGGGCAGATTTCTTTCAAAATTCATACCATGCTCAGACTGCTTTGTACTCCCCTAACTATGATGTAGTTAAAAGGACTCACATTAAGAAGCTCACTAGTAATAATTACACTACTTGGGCAACATAATTTAAACTGATTATCTAAATGAATTGAAAGTGACACATGTTGGCTGATGGCCAACACTTCTGAACTCTGGTCTCAGAGCACTTGCTCTTACGTTCCCCGGCACATTCAGCCTTTCACCATGAGCATCTCCCACGCTCCTCCCCATTACCATGTCCTTACCTCACTGACATAGATTCCTGTGTCCTCCTCATCATCAGTTCTGTAACAGACAGTCAAGCCCAGCTTCTCCTGGCTGCTAATGCGGCACAGCTCCACCTCCTACAAGAAAACATACAGGCTTGTATGGCAGCTTTTGCTAAAAGTGGTAAAATGTCTAATTCAAGGACGCACCAAGCTGCTGATATACTCATTCTGTAGGACATACTCATACTGCATGACCTACTCATACAGCCATTCATATTCTGTGAATTTGAATGAAGGAAAATCTCAGTACATTGCAGGTTCAAACTATATGGAAACAGTTCAGTAAGACATGCCAATCTTTAAGAAATATGTCTGTGCATTGATTTTGCAGGGTTTTTTTTTTCTTTTGGACAATAGAAGCTGACTAGCAGTATATTACATAATAATTTTTGTCCTATCATATCAATTATTGATTTATAGGATATAAGACAGACTGGCTACATATCAATCAATCCATCACACAAGTGCCACTCCATTCTAATATCAATCCAAGCCACTAAACAAAAATGCACCCTTCCATTCATAGCACAATGCCTTCCTGAGCCAGTTTAGTGTCATAGTTTCACTACATAAGCTGTTAGGTAACAGAAGGATGCTTAAAGGAATCTCCTGTGGAGCTGAACAGCCGTGGCATCCTCCTCAATTGCGAGATGATGCAGAAAACATATTTTTAGTGCCAGATGTCCCAGCAGTGGCATCTCATGAAAAGTGCAAGTTTTAGGGCAGATGGTGCAGTGATAACTACTGCATACACCCATCTGAGTTAACCATCTTTAGGGTTTCACAGGGGAATCATTCACAAAAATGCAGAGCTGCACTTGGTTTGAATGTTGTGAAACAAATAATTGTAATAAAGCACAATGAATCCAATAAGACAGAGAATTAGCTTGGTTGCAAATGAGAAACTTTAGTTCATCTGTGTATTTAAAGGGAGTCTGCAGGTGACATTTGGAGCTTAACAGCTTCTGCTTCTCATGGCTGTGTAAACAAAGGAGTAAGATAAACCCTTGCTTCAGCTCTCCATCTGTGATACAGAGCTTGCTGCTCCCCATCCCCAGAGATGTCAAGTAGCTTAATCTGGCAGGCACAGGGCACACAGCAGGAAGGACTTACTGCCGAGCCTGACCCAGCTGTGGGGACCACGTCTTAAAACACCACAGCTTACAGAAAAACCTGCAGTTCACACACATGAGTTAGATGATGAACCTCATGCCCTTTTAATTTCAGCTGAACATCTTTTACAAAGTGCATTGCTATGGCTCGCTCCCCGCCCCCTCACCAACATACACATCTACACGGGTTCAGCACCTGCATAAACCCAATATATCTCTCCCTGGACTTTGGACATTCAGTGTCTGTCTTAATAAAAGCTAAGAAAATACCATGAAATCTGTAGTATACTTTAGTTTTTTGTAAATATGGCTGGAGTTTTAAATAGGGTGGTAAGAAGTAGAATTAGTTGCCAGTACACGTTATATATCAGGTTTGCAAGAAGAAACATAGGACCCTGTTCTAGTAGGGAAGAGAATCACAGTGACCTGATTTCAGCACTGGCAGTGAAAGCATGTGTACTGGAAGGAGGCCTATACAAAACCCAGAATAACTGATGCCTCCAGGGGGAAAAACCACTTGACTAGAACTATAATATTATGGAGAAATTACAGTAACAAAATGGCTTCAATTATAGCAACAAGGTATACTTTTAAGGAATAAAGAAGCTTGTGTTCCCTTGGAGGCCCATAAGGAAGCCTAAATACACCATAAAGGACTAAGAATGGGACCCTTAAATCAAGGTAAATGAGGAGCTGTGCACAAGCTGAAATCCACTGACTTTCATTGTCCTGCCGGCACAACCTCCTGACTCCCCACACTGAGGTTGGACAGGGCACCCAAAGACTGCTTTCAACATAATATCTTTGGATTGCAGCTGATTTGTCTCAAAATGTTACTACAAATCTGTATGAATGTTTCAGGCTGCAAACAAACTGAATCCTTTCAAGGTGCTGGCTCAATGAGCAGAATAATGAAACCATTTAGGGTATGAAAGGGCAAAGGAAAATGAGGAAGACCCTAAAGGCTCCATCCTGGGAGTCCAAGAGGTTTGCTAAAACTGTATCTGGGAACCAAATGATGATAAATATCAGTGACTAATATCCTCTGACTGGGATACAACAGCCCTGGCTGCACATAGTACTTGAGGTTTTTGTTACACAGCTTTTGTTTCTCTGTCCAGCAGCATAGAGCTGAGATCTGCACTTTTACTTCTGTGACTACTTCTTTCCTAAATGACTGTATGGGGTGTAGAGTGATGATTGCACATGGCTGCGGCCACTTAGAAGCTGCAGATATCTATGGCTGAGATGCTGATATTTAGTATTAAAGGCCCAAAAACCATTTCATGTTTTTCGGTCTAAAATAATATCTCATTTAGCCTGAGAGAGATGTTGGATGAGGTCTTTTGCTTTGCACTGGAAGTCATTGCAGATAACTGACTTTTTCCCAAACAAACCAGGGTTGACAAAACACCTTTGCAAAATACAAAAACACTTTCTGTAAAATATTAAATCATCTTTCAGAACGAAAGCCCACAAGTCTGATCTTCAACTCTGTATAACAAGCACATCTAAAACAACTTCAACAGAAGAGTAGCAACTGAGACACTAGAGAACCTGGACCATTACAGTCAAATGCATTTGACACTGTATTTTGTGACAGACTCTTTTAAATTCTTTTCTTTTTTCCAACTGGTCTTTAACAGAAGAAACTGTAAGTTTGGCAGCAGTAACAAAATTGTAGGAATATAAATTCCTTCTGTGAAATCCCTTCAGATACATGCACACATGTGCACGCACGCACACACACACATACAGCTGTTTTCTGTTTCGGTTTTGTGTGTGTGCATGTAGGGACTGAGCTAACAGTCTTCAAAATTCATCATTTAAAAAAAAATCCATGAGAAACAATATTTGGAGATTCATGAAGTGTACTGACAGACAGATGGTGGAAGGAAAGGGACTGAGGAGAGAGCTCAGGAGATGACAGCCTCCATCTCTTTTGGGCACTCTGGGGGCAGTTGCCTCTCAACACAAAGAGTATTCTGCTGCCAAGTGACAGAAATCAATGCCAAATTGCTAAATCTTTGACTTGCTTTTTCTTTTCTCTGTGTGGGCAGAACAATAATTCAATGCATTGCCACAGTGAAGATAATACTTTAAAGTGTTTTGCCATAAATTATTAAGTTAAAAGATAGACATGAAAATCAGAATAAGGATGATCCTATCTTGAAAGACTGGGATGTAAATTTCCAAGGTAGCTCATTTCTTCAGATGTAGAAAAGGCAGCAAAGAAGTGCAGGTCATGCTTCTGAAGGACTGAAGACTGGTTATGCTGGTTGTCCTCTAAAGTGATGAAGTAGTGGCTATAGCCTCTGGCTCTCAGTTAAAGGCTGTCATTCACTTCCATGATGAAAAAACAGTTTATAGGCTGTCAAGTCTCAGGAGACATAAGACCAAAGAAGGAACTGTCACCTCTTTGGGAAGGGAAGGCTAGGTTAATACTGTAATTTCATTCAAGTGGTAGAGAAGTAAATGATAAATATCATCAACTAGGCTATTGTCTTTCCAGAATTTCTGAAAAGAGGTTCAAGGCTATTAAAGGAGACCTTGTAGAAGTTTGCATCAGTTTGCAGTTATAGTCTGTGTTTCTACTAAAAGCTAGATTACAAAGAGTAAAACTGACCATTCTGTAACAGTCTTTTGGTGGCAAAAAGAGCTCTCAACTTTTTACATTTTTCCTCCACACACTGGAAAACAGATAGCATCCTTCTTTTTCAGCTACAGAAATCTGTAAATTACTTCCTGGTAAGCAGAAAGTCCCACCTACTAAAGTGACAGCTTCACTATGTATGAATTGTGCATATAGCCGGCCCCTTTGTTCTCCTTCTCTCCCATTCTTCTAATCCTTTGTTTCTCATGCCTTCTCACACTTTTGTGTGCTGGGAAGAAATTTTTGTATGGGTGGGAAATAAAGTAAACAAGAAATTAGAGCTCAATACAAATTAGTTGCAAACAACGTCAAACTATCCTCTTCCCAAAGTAGGAAATTGTCAAAGCCCATACAAGAACTTTCAGTATTTGGAGGCAACTGGATGTCTTTGAAACTCAGCATAAACCTGAGACCTGATGTATCCCTTGCTCAGGAACTGCTGAGGAATAAGAGGGTTCAGGGAATCCCTGACACTCTCTGTGATAATATTATTTTCATTGTATGTTGTACTATACTAATAGAATTAGCAAAGGCTTTTGATTGAATTCTTTCCATGGAACTGTACCTCCTGGGCTGCTCTAGTGCAATGGAAGTATAAAAAGGAAAACAACGTCCCAGCTCTAAAGAGTTGATGGACACTGTAATATTATTTCATCTCATCTCATTCTATGCCCATTTTTCATTTTTGTCCACTCATCATTTAGCGACGGTGAAATGCAGTAAGACTAATTTACTGTATGACTGCAGACCAGTGTAACTAACAAAAGTTAATCAGTTATTCAACGTTATTCTATAGTATGACAAAGGTGAACTCTACACTTGGCCGCCTCATGTCCAAACATGATGTCCTAGGACTGGGAGTCTCCTGAGATTATGCTGACAAAGAAACTTGCCAATCCCCTTTGCAATTTTTGTAGAGAAACACACTGACCCATTTCCAGAATGGAAACCTTTAGTTAAAGTTAGTAAGTAAGTAAGTAAGTAAGTAAGACAAAACTGTTGCAAATGAAAGGATGAACTTGTATCACTGATACAAGTAACTGGCTGCAAGATCAAGAAATGTAAAATTTCTGACAAATCACTGGGTATTTTAGATTACTGAGCTTATGTTTGAGATTCTTCCCTCTATACTAAGAAAAGGAAATTTTCCTACCTTCTCAAATTCATCATAATTTTGAAAAAACATAGTAAGATCTTGCCAATAAGACAGCCTTTTAATAGGTTTCCAGAAGTTTTCTTCCTTTATGTCCCTATTCCCTGTTCATCTGTAATTGGTTTGGTACAGTCACCTCATACTACTTTTTGTGACTTGTTTTCCTTATCTATAAGCAGAAAACAATGCAAACACCACCAGAATAGCAGGACATAAAAGAATAAATGATTTCAGAGTGTTGGAAAGGCACTATAGAAATATTATAAATACTCTACATCCTTCCAATATCCCCCCGTCTGCCTTTATAGGAATTGTTACACACCACTAAAAGGACCAAGAGAGACTATCAAAATCGTAATAGCTATTGAGTTCCCTTCACCCATACAGTATATCAGAGTAATGGGTCTCATGAACTTTTGTAACACCATTAGAAGGGACAGCATAGAATGAAAACACAACAGCATTTTTCCTAAATGGATGGTGTGTGATCATTTCAGTGAATATTTAAGTCCTCATTACAATGAGAAAATTATCTTGCCATAGAGATGTAGTTGAATGCCAAATTAATTTTAATCAGTGTTACTCTCCAATGTTAACAGAACCTGTGACTGAGAGTTCAGGGTTTGTATTTTTGTGACATGGCAAGACAGCAGATCCTAAACATATTCTGTTTATGATACAGTTAACTATTTCATTTCTTAGCACTCACTAGCATCTATCTTGTCCCATTTAACTCCATTATTTTTAGAGGAAAAGAATGTCAGCTTTTCATGCTGCTTGTGTATCAGTACAGCCCAGCCTGTAAAACCAAAACTAAATGCTTTCTTCCCTCTCCCCTTCAAACAGCTCTCCTGAATGGCAAAAAAACCCAAACAAACCAACAAAACTGAAAGGAGAAGGGAAGTTTTGCTATTTGGTATGAAACCACCATTTTTTAAATTAGGAGCCAACTAACTCAACGTTACACATTTTAGAAAAGGTAGTCACCATGGCATACTGGAGGATTCCTCCACCGGAAGAAAGATAAAAATCTGCCAGTCTGAAAAAGTCCTTGTGGGGTGAAACAATGCAACTCAGATCTGCTTTATCTTCATCCTAAAATGTAGGAAAGAGCTGTATCTTGGCTCAAGTCTCTAAGGTGGATGACAAATTCCATCTACAAAGCCCATAGTAATATAACAAGTTCTAAGGCAAAAGAATTCAGAGAGAGGCAGTCTGTGGATGTCTCTCTAGGTTCAGCTGTTTTTCTATACCATAAAATTATTAGTAAAACCTCTTGGATGAAAATAAGATTACAAGTTGTTATTAGCTGATATTATTGCAACATAAAGAAAAGAATATTAAAAAAAAATTTTAAAAATGCTATTTTCATAGCCACCCAGAAGAATGAAGTTATCACCAACTAGTGAATTGCTACCCATCACTAAATAAGTAGCCATATGCATACTCTGAAACAACCCCAGGTGTGAGCTGAAACCTCTACGTTCTACCCCTTTACGGACCACTGTCAGGCAATGCTCCAAACTCTGCACAATTACCTCATAGATGGCATGACTCGATTTTGCAAATGCTAAAATACACCAAGGTTTAGCTGACAGGTTTTATGATTATGTCTTTGTTTTCCTCAGTTTCTTTCACAAGCACTTGTAAAGCAGTGTCTTTACGCCAAGCTCATTATTTTGTGTTGTAGCCTTGACTGTGCTTTCAGAAGAAACCGAGGCTTATTAAATTCAATGAATGCACCAAATATCTGATGATCCAAGGTGAAGGAGTGTAGTATTTATCATAAAATTTAAGTAGAAAGAGAAAACAAAACCAAAATAACAAAAGAGTAATTTTTCTCTTTGCTATTCCCTTTTACCTGAAGTGATAGCTGAGAAGCTGTTTTAATGATCATTTTGCTAATGATATAATTGACAGAATGATTAACTGAATGAATGAAGCACAAAAGGCCAAGAACAAAGTGCTTACAGAATAGCTCAATGAAGAATTAATAGAGAAAGTACATTAAGGTCTGACTTATTTTAATAAATTGGTTAAACTAAAAAAAAAAAGATAAATTCTCATCTATTTGGGCTGGTGTCACTCTTCTGAGGAACTAAACAGACACTCACAGGGATTACACACACCTTAAAATTATGATTCAGCTCCTCAGTATCATCTTACTTCTGCATCTTTATGGCAAGATGAGCCTCCAGTTTATATCCATAGCTGAATTTTGTCTGCTTCTCACGCTTTCTGTAAGAAGGTTGTCCTGCAAAGTCAGATCAATTTTATCAGCTTCTTGCTGACAATGGTTTCTGTAAACTATGGAAACCAAGTAAAGCTCACTCTCAACCTTGTATTTGTGTTTAGTAACCCCAACTCTGCAGTTCTGATCTTGTCACTGGGAGTGACAGAAGCACCTGGAGCGTTATCAGGCAGAGCTCCAAAAAGCCAGGCATCCTGGCAGCATCTCACTAATTACATTCACTTTCTTGGCCTCTTCCACCACATAACTGGAAGGATATACCCTTCCTAGGCTGCCAAATCACCAGTCATTTACATTGATACCTTCTATAATATTTAATCTTCATAGTCCCCCACACTCATCATCACTGGCTCATGAAAAGCATCATTCTGCTCATGAAATAAAAATAAATAATATAAAGAGAACCAGAGCTATCCCTTCACTCTTCTTGCAGGAACAGTTCAATCTAACAGTGAAGTTACTATAAAGAACCCATCTCAAATTCAGAAGTGGTGACAATGGTGTTATACATCACATAAAGCATATGTTGCAAATGAGCGTGGGTGTAAATCAGAACAAAAAGCAGCTTTGGTTTGCAATAAAAAAGCATCATCAGCAGAATAAATGGTATTCCTTAGACTTCCTTTTATAGCACCATTTATTCACATCTGAATTTGTACCATCCAGTAGGAGTTGTAACTGTCACATACAAATGACCAGGTATGTACAATGGGTAAGACTACAGACTTAAAACTGACACTTGGTCTTTCAAACAAGTATCACATTTTTCGTTACCCAAATCATTTCTCCCACTCTCTTACCTAGGCTTTGTTTAGCAGTTACATCTTTTAACAGTGTCCAGAAGTAATTTGAGGAAACTCAGAAAAAAAGATGTGTAAATTCCAGTGTCAGTAGAAGTCACCACAACCATCTGTTTTAATGTGATGAATTTTTTTTTTCCTGTGGCCTACCTATCTCAGTTCAGATGAAGAGAGTCTTGCGGTGTACATTTAACAAGGTCATTCCATTTTAAGGTAGACACTTTGTTTTCAGGCTTGGGGTAGGTGTTAAATATTTAATAGTTTACTTGTGTGTGCATGTGTTTGTGTGCACAGTGTGGAAGGAGTATGTGTGTGTAAATTTATGTATATGAATATAGAGATACATATGGTGTGTATATATCCGTGTGCCTGTCAGGCAGGTCAGTTACACTGCAGAGTCTCCCCTGGAAATCACAAAACAATTAATTTAAGAACATGATTTTAACTCTTGAAAACACAGTGATAAGATATACTCTTATAATGAGAAAGCAGAGTGACAGATAGCACCACAATTCAAAGAACCAGAGCAGTGACATTTACAACCACCTCTGGACTTCAGCTTTTAATGACAAACCATGCACATGACTAATTATTTATTAATTAATTATTAACTGCAAAAAGACAAATGGCAAACAGTAACAAGAATTTTCAGTTTGTAGAACTGCGCCTCTGTCATAAGCTAGTGTCAAACATAAAACCCCTCTCTCACTTCAACTCCACGATAACTGCATGTTTAGGGTGGGCTACTATAAAGGCACAGCTCACAGGAGAGACCATATAGACGAAATGCCTATCAATGCAGCATTCTTAAGTGTAGCAATTAAAAAAAAAAAAAGATCAAACCTGCTTGGGATTCTGGGACTGCCAGACTGAAGGCAAGGCAAACAAAGGCTTCCTAGACCATATAACCATCCTAATGCCATCAGGGGTTACACTCTCATGTCAAAAGGACTTTTGAGGAAATACATTAATGTCTACATAACACAGGCTAGTTGTAGGCTACATAGCAGAAGTATTCTGTGTGAAACAGTGTGCAGTGAAACTGCTCTCTCCTTCCCAGGCCACTGCAGGGTCATACTGTCTTCTTTACACAACAAATAAACTTGTATTGAAATGCTTGTAGTGGATTTAATTTTAAAACAATGGCCACTTCTGCCACAAGAAGAAAGCTTCCATCAGAAAAGCAGAGCTCTTGACTCCTCTGGTCCCTTCACTATGGAAGGTAAGAAGCATCGTGGGAGTTTAGCAGATTATAGTTTAATTTTACAACCCATTCTGTAAATGCCTATGGAGACTGGGTAGAGTTTGAGATTTCACTTTTAAAATGATGGACATTGCTGAGTTGTGAAAATAACCTAATGAAATACATTCTTCCTCGCCCGCAACAGTGCCAGTATGTTCTGTTATGCAGATTTTACTTAGACAGCCACATCTACAATGTACTTGGGGGCTATTTGGATGGAAATAGAAAAGCTATGGAGCAAGACAGGGCCAGCCTAGATGTAAACAAGCTGGAACTGCTGGCAGCTGTGCAGTTACAAATAAAATTGCATTCCCCACTGTCTTCTCACTTATCAGTTTTGACAGAAGATTGTCCTGACTTCTCATAAACAGCATCGAAAAGGACAAATCACATCGGGTGTCAGATTTGCCAGAATGGATTTGGTTGGTAGCTTACCACAAAGAAACAGAGGGTTATCTCCATTCCACACGGTGGGGAAATACAATGCTCTGTCCAAAGGGTGGGGGCTCTACCTTATAGGCTAGTCTCATTTAATCCTCATTTTTTAAAGTCTGGTTTAGATTTAAGAATCTCTGACACAAGATTTCTTTACATCAAAGCCGAAAGGAAAAATATCAGCAAGCATTTTTGAAATACATAATCCAAAAGCAAATACAACATAAAATGAGAAATACTTAGAAACAAAATCACTTTCCTGCTGATCCCTGCTTTATAGCTACACTTAGAGCCACTCACTGCTTTGTGTCCAGACAAAGAATGATACCAGTGCCAAAAAAAAAACCAAAAAACACAACTGAAAAAACAGAATTAATATGATGATATATAAGCACCTATTAATAAAATTTCATCTTGCAACTATGGGAGTAGAATATGGTCCTGTAGTTGACGAATCCTTTGATAATAAAGAAGCTCCACTGGATACGGGAATTCACTCTCTCCCTGCAGCTCTGGAGAGAAAGTTGTTGGTGCACACTACACTTCTATGTAGGAAATCAAACAATGGAGTAACTTAAAGGCATGGTAAGCCTCCCAGTGCATATTCAGCAGTTAGATGTGTGATAATCAATAACAGTCTAATGGCTGTGAGTGGGAGGAGAGAGTCACCCAAGAATCATCTGAGGCTCCCAATGGGTGAGGACCAGGGGGGTGGAGGAGAGCAGTCATGGAGCAGACAGGAGAATGGGTGGGGCTGGATGAATGATGGAGCTGGACTATGAATGTGAGAAACATAGAAACGTCTGGGTTGGAAGGGACCTCTAGAGGTCATCTAATCCAACCCCCCTTGCTGAGAGCAGGGACATCCTCAACTAGAGCAGGTTGCTCAGAGATCTGTCAAGCCCCACCCTGAATGTCTCCAGGGATGGAGCCTCAACCACCTCCCTGGGCAACCTGTTCCAGTGCTCCACCACTCTCGTGGTAAAGAATTTCCTCCTTATTTCTAATCTAAATCCCCTCCTTTCTAATTTAAAACCATCATCCCATGTCCTTTCACTCCAAACCTTTGTAAACAGGCCCTCTCCAGGCTTTTTGTAAGCCCCCTTCAGGTATTGGAAGGTGGCTGTTAGGTCTCCCCGGAGCTTTTGATCACTGCACTACGAACAAATTTAGCATTTCAGTGGGAGGTAGGGTCTAAGCATATGGGCATGAAATAAACACCACTTTAATTCTTTGGGCCTTACAGGCTTGGTGTGGCCTTTCTGACTTGCTTTTAAAGGGTATTGTAAACTTTGAGCTTAAAGACACACGGTGGATGTTACAGTAAGTGTACCTCATAAAGAAGTCAAAAGGAAAAAAAACTCTGTATAGATTATAGGCTTCCTGTCTGCAAAAGGCTCAAGAGTTGACAGTATATGGTCCAGGAAGTCAGAAACATCCACTCAAACCTGAGTTTTCCCCCTTTAGCTAACAGGTATAATACCAAATCTTCAGATCCCTGTCAAAAAGATTAATCCAAAAATCAACCCTATGAGAAGTATCAAACAAAGTATTCTAAACGCTATTTAAACTATATTTTTTCCTCTATTGTGTGAATGATCACACTTACTGGAAAGTAAAATGTCCTCAGTATATTTTATTATTTCAAACAAGTCATGGTCTTGCTTTTCTTCCTAATTTTTCCCCTTCCTATTAATTGTCTTTATTTCTGTTCCTTCCTCATGGTGCATATGGGTGCTAAATTATTCAAAGCAATTAACTACATACATATATTTTCCTCTGTTATAGAAGCATATATGTTTTCACTCGCTTGAGACCAAACAGCCCTTCTGGCGTGTTCTAAACTTGAGAAAACCATCTATTCTTGTTTTCTGAGCAGAGAGATCCATGATGAGCTGCTTATGTATAGTATTCCACAGCAGTCAGCTTTGGTCCTCACTTTCGGTCTTTCACTCAATATAGGTGCAAAGTTGCAATAAAGGAGAAGAGTTTAAAGTATAACTAACTCACGGATGATATGCAGTGAAGGGTTTCCTTTTCATCAGTCTTAGATTCTATATTCTCACTTCCTTCTCATTGAACAAAGTAGGTGGGAATAGCACAGACAAGGCAGAAACCAATCCTTATGTTAAAATGGGATAAGCACACTGGAGTAGTAACTATTCCACTGTACAGTGTCTGTGAATACATTGAACTGTCACATTGGCTCACGGCCTCTTTATTTCCAAGGAGTCCTTTGCTTTTGGACAGCTTTGACAAAAAATATCAGAAAGAGATTTATTATTACATGTATTTGAAGAGAAAAAAAGTGATTTTTCATTAAAGCTCTTGCTCTGACCCCCATATCTGGACTTCAACATTGTAAAATAAAAAGATACAGCTAAGATATCGCTGGTCTAAGCCATTTACGGCATAGAGGGGAGAAACTCCTCAAACTTTACCAGTTAATTTTGTTTGTTTGTTTATTTGGGGGCTTTCAAGAATTTGCTCCCCAATTTGCTTTGCAATGAAAATGGCTTTGACATAAAGAGCTAGAACAGATCTTTTGGTTATTAGGTAGTCATACAGCACTCCAAGTGCAGCTGGAAGTCCATTAACTAAGTAGGGTGCTGGAGCACATCTTCTGTGAGAGGAGGCTGGGAGAACTGCAGTTGTTTAGCCTTCTGAAGAGAAGCGTCTTCTTAATAAGGAGATCTTATTGCTTCCTTCAAGTACCAAGTGCAAGAGTTCAGAGAAAAAACTCTTCCTGACAGTGCACTGTAACAGGCAAATGAGACAACAGGCACAAGTTGCTACTCAGGATATTCCAATGAGATATTTAGGGAAATGCTTCTTACCATGAGAGTAGTGAAACACTATAAGAGTTGTCCAGAGACTTTGTAGACTGTATATTATAAAAGATAAACAACTATAATTATATCTCCTATATCAGCATCCACTTCTTTTCCCCTCTACAGCAGAAATTGAGGCAATTTCTGGACTTATCTCAAACAGCAATACTTGAAAGGAACTTGGAAAACTTAGTGGTGATGTCTACTGAAGGGAATGGGACCATATGAACACATGACATCAGTTCTAAAACCTTTACAGTGACTTCTACATTTCTGCTTGCCATTCATTGTGTTGGAGATTAAGGTCTGGAAGGGATCCCATACCTGCAAAAGCTCTCAGTACTTGAAAACCAGTCTGCACTTGAGACTGTCAGATATAGCCTCCTTTGTCCATGTCCTCTTTGATACACCACGGACCTTCTTAGGAAAAGACCTCAATGCCCAGAGTTTTTCTGACTCTAATGGTATAAAAATATACCAAGAGTAAAGGAAAATCTGTTGAAAGAGCTCTGCTATGATCAGAAACTTCAAGCCCCCAGAAGATAGTTATTCCTCTTCCAAAAAACACGTACACTGCAGCTGTTTCTAAACCTGATTACCAGCACTTATATTGAAGAGCCCCTTCTAAACCATAGGAGCCATGAAGAGCTCTTTCTGAACCAGAGGATTGCTTTTTTTCTCCACACAAACCTTAGATACACAAATATCTGCAGTTCAAATCAGCTGAGAATCACTCGTCTTTCACATTTTACAATAAATTTCACCTATTGCAGGTAAAATCACACTGTATTTTTGCTGTGCTTCAGAATGTTACTGCTCAGCACTTGGCTCTGTAAGTATCATTATTACTGCTGCCTGTCTGCTTTGGGCCTGAGACACATCAGAAGATTTATCTGCCTCATCAGCACTTTCTAAACACCCAGGCAGCCAATCGAAAAGGGGAGGCATAACAGATGTGCCAACATCTGTTGCAGCGAGTATTTATCTGGACAGCAGAATGTGTAGCTGTAGATTCGAACTCCTAACCAGTTACAATTCCACACATTTGGACAGCCTTGATCTACAACAGTGTGAAGGCTGTTTTGTTATATTAATTAAAAACAAGTTGAAAATATGATTTCTCAGTTTTAGACAGCTGTGAGAAATACACCTCCCTGTAATCCAGTTCATGCTTTTCAGACACAGTAAAGGCAAAGTACTATGAAAAAACTAAATTAAAGTTGAGTCTATAAAATTAGAAATTCATACAAAGCACTAAGCTAAAATTTCACACTATCCATGCTCTTGTTTACTTTGAGATATGTACATATTACAATATGTATAGTTAAAGTATGCAAATTTTAACAACCTACACATGCCTATAAATCAAGCATGTGAAGTAATAAGCAATGACTTTTAAAACACATTTTTGTTTTCCTGGCAACAAAATGAGGTCTATGGGCACCATATCCATGCTGAGTTTCAGCTGTTCATACTTCTGTTGCACATGGATATGTCCTCCACCCCTAAACACAGAGTGATGAACATGAGATGAAATACAAACCAAACCCATCATCTGCTTTTTTGATGCACAATACAGTTTCACCTGTATTCCTGCTCACCAAACCATGCCCTCCAGGAATGACTATCACATTCTCTTTGAAGAGCTGCCTCATTAAATAAAAAAGCAAGCTTCCAGAGAAAAGACCATTCCTGCTTTTTTGATTTCTCCTCTGAAGGCCCAGTATGCATAATATTGAAACCTTGTTTAAAGTCCATTTTCTTGTAAAAGGTTCCCTCTTGCTAGGGGGATTTGGCCCTTGCTTCCTGTGCTCTTCAATTTCCTAGGCTACTAAGATTTAAAATTGCAACATTGTAATAACCTGGTTACATGACTTAAGTTATTTTCTAAAAGAATATGTAAAAGAAATTATTTTATCCCTTCTTTTGTCTGTAGATTCCATGTCTCCAAGACAGGTTACACAGTCTTTCAAACAGAGGGCATAAGAACAATAACATTAATAAAAACCCTTAGAAACATTTTCACTGTAAAGCATATATGGAGGTATGTGGTATAAAAACTGTCTAAACAAAGCATTTCTCCAAAACAGAAGATTTATAATCCACAGATTTTCATAAACACAAAAATATTGCCAGCACCCTTCTCTTCTTTCGCTTAGTGAAAAACACATACCATATGTTGAAATGTTGCCCAACAATAAAGTGCTGCTGAACTAAGCTCACTTTTCTTCATTTTCCTGGAAAAACATAAGGTCTGACAGCAAGAAAGAATTTTTATTAACTTTCAGGTGAAGTGAGGAGTAACCCTGTGTTTGTTTTATGAAATCATGAAACAGAATGAATATCACCGACTTGATATAGTTTCCTCCTGTTTTAAAACATAATAAATGGTAATAACTTTGATAAATTTGCCCATGTCAGTTTTGTGTGGTTTTCTCCCTGATCTCTCATGATCCTCTGTAGTTGTGGACACAATTCAAATCCCTAAATTGGGATATTCATTACTTAGGGGAGGTGACATGATGGCAAGTTCATCTGCTTTGAATGTCAGAATTTTGTCATAACATGCAGTAACACACTCAAAATTAACAAACAACTGTGGCAGAAACTACTTTGACATTCTCTTCCATCTAAATGATTCAATGACTAGCAAGGAAGAAGAGTGATTCAATGGGAAAAAAAAGAGATGCATTACAAGTAAAGGCTCCTGGGTTTTACTGCCAGTTCTGTCACTGCCTGACTTGGCAAACCACTCAATATGACTGTCCTTAGCTCACCTGCTTGTGAATTCCTGTAGCAATACAGGGCATAGTAACAATGAAGAAACTCAGAGGAATGGTGTTAAGTTTAATTAATTTATACTTGAAAAGTGACTTCATTTCTTAAAAGACAGATGAAAAAGTAAAAGAAAAGGACTGCCTTTTACCACTCCTTTGCTCATTTGCAGTGTCCAGTTGGCCACAATTAGGAAGAAATTATGTATTTATTATCTGTCTGTAAGTTATGAGGACTCAAATCCCCAGGAGTTTTAAAAATAAAAATGCCAGTAAAATAGAGAATCTTGTGCTTCAGTGTGCCAAATGCATATTAAAAGAGTGTTTCTAATTATTACACAATGTTATTCAAAGAATTACAGGAAAAAATATTTTGTCCAAATTCTCCATTTTAACAGGGACCTTTTCTATTTTTTGTCTGTAGTGACAGTCAGATGGATCACAGGCCAGGTGTTAGCAGCTTGGAAGGCCTTTCGAGTTAAAATGAAAAAAATCTGAAGGAACTGATTTAGAAGTCCCAGTCATTGTCATGTTCTCTCAGGTTCAGCTGAAACAACTCTAATAATATATTTACTTGTACAGGAGACTTCCTCACAAGCATTTCAAATAATAGCTTTAACATACAGTCCATTTTTTTCCACTGGATTGGTATCATATGACAGGTAGGAATGGAAAAAAAACAAACCCCAAGATCCCACAAATTAGAAAGCCCTGTAAGCAACCAAGACCACAGATCACAGGCACACACATACCTGTTCACTTCTTTCATGATACTTCTTAAGAGCAGATACTATATAATATTAAGACTTGCCACATAAAATCAGAAAAATGGTGTCAGTTAAATGTCTCTGAACCATTGCACATCCACAATTCAGCCATAACTGCTAGGCAGTCATGAATTCATGGTCAGAAAACAATTGTTAAACAGCAAGTCCCAGTTTATATAAGCCCACTCTGCACTGTCAGATTAGTCACTCCACCATAACAGCATCTGCATAAGGTAAGGCATGTGGTGAAAAGTATCTGCTTTGCCATTAAAAATCTATACCATGCTTGCCCACAAGCCTTTTCACATTCCCCTTAATATATCAGTCAGGTCTGATGACAATGGAAGGACGCAACCTTGTCCACCATTTCATCTCTTCTACACTGCAACACCCACATCTCTACTAGGATCCTTGCTTCTTGAAGACTTCTCTTTTACATTACATCTGGTGGTTGCTGAAATCAAAAACTGCCTTATATTTGCTAAAAGGTCTTTTTTGATTCATCTCAAGTTTTAAGAAGTTCAGGGAAAAAAAAGTCCAATCGCAGTAGGAAATACAGAAGAAACAAGCACAACCTGATAGCAAGGCATTAAAGAGGTATTAAAGTAGTTCTTCACTTCCACATCACTGTCATCCTACCTGAACATGGGTGGAACTTGGCTTGCTGTGGTTCTTTGACCTTTGCTGGATGCCAGGTGCCCATCAAGCTGCTCTATCACTGCCCCCCCTCAGCTGGCCAGTGGGAAGAAAATAAGATGAAACTCATGGGCTAAGACAAAAGCAGTTTAATGAAGAAGCAAAGCAATGCTGTGCGAGGAGGCAAAAGAAAACAAGATTTATACTGTACTTCCCATCAGTAGGCAATGTCTGGCCTTTTTCAAGAAGCAGGGCTCCAAATGCATAGCAGTTGCTCTGGAGAACAAGCCGATGCCCCTCCCTCCTCCTCCTTTACCTAGCTTTTATAGTTCAGCTGACATTATATGGTATGGAATATCCCTTTGGCCAGTTTTGGTCAGCTGTCCCAGTCGTGTCCCCTCTTAAGATCTTGTCCACCGCATCCCACTGCAGGGGAAATGTTGAAAAACGGCCTTGGTGCTGTGCGAGCCCTGCCCAGCAGCAGCCACAACACAAGTGTGTTATCAGCACCTTTTCAGCCCTCAGTGCAAAGCACAGCACTGGGAGGGATGCTATGGGGAAAACTAATTCCAGCTCAGTCAGACCCAATACTCTCACCCTTTTATACTATTAAATAAAAAAACATAACAACTGTGCAAAGAAATTCCACACTACATTTAAAGAATATCTAGAAAACTCTTATCTAAGAACTGGTTTCCATTTTGATGGCTACACACCTTTGTTGTGCAGAAACACTTGTCAGGTAACAAAACAAAAGAGCCTGACTGCAGTGACCAGAAGCACTGGCAGTGTATGCACAGCAGCTGTTTCCATACAAACTGTTTTTTCAGGTGTTAGCAATTGAAGAAGGAGCTCCAATTGTGTTGCCGCAAGTGCCTGTAATGCTCGCCCAGGGGTGTTTGGAGGCTATCACAGCTCCGAAGGGAGCTGTTACAGGCGATCAGCTCAGCAATCCCCATGTTAAGAAGGCCCTAAATATGTATTTAAAAGATATACAGATCTGTTTGGTTTACTGTTTAAATAATCCATGTGTTGAAAAGACCTTAAATTTGAATTCACAGGGCAGGCAGGTCTCTCCTGGCCATTTACAGCAGTGGTGGGCCTCTCAGAAAGTCACCAGAGACCACACTTTAGTAACCCATGAGGGCCTCAACCCACAAATGTTTATGTGTTCAAGTAACTTTCTTCAGAGAAACAGCCTCCCTCAGACTGCTAATCTAAACAAAATTACTCCTTATTTTGTTCTAAGGAAAAATAATAAAATCAACCACTATGTCATGGAAGTGGGCAATTTCAATTTGCCTAATCACAATGGGATGAGCATTACTGGAAGAGTAAACCAGTTCAATGCCACTGCATTGCATCTGCTGCAATGCTCAGATATGATAAGAGAAACAAAGATAAAAATCCTCCTTCCTGGAAGTTTTAAGTGTTCAGTGAGAAGTGGTCTACACAAAACTTTACTCATGTCCCGTTCCCAAAGTTTTCTAGCTTTTCTCTCTTCAAGGCCCATATTTAGTCATTTGTGAAAACAGCTGACAGCATCTGACCCAGAAATGCTCAAGTCTATAAGAAACCTTAGCAATTTCAGTGGGTTTGGATCAAGGCAGTGGTAAACTTCAAGGACTAACTGCATTTACAGTTAACAGATTTATGAGTGCAAACACTTATCAAAACGTTTAAATAAACAGCCGTGCACAACCATAAATTAGTACTTAGATTCAACAGGCATACATACACATTTATTTCCTTATTCAGACTGAAAAATTGTCCCTTGAGTCTACAAAGCAGAACATGAACTTAGAGGTATTCATTTTTGCACTGAGGTATTTATTAACCAACCCTCAGAGGGCTGCTCTGATTATGAGGAGCTACTGATGATGGAGTAAAGCAATTTTCATATGAATCCTCTAATTTCCAGGAGTCCTATTTTCCAAAGCACAGGAGGAATCAAAATAACAGATGTGATTTCCAGCTCACGCTCCAAGTTGCACAGAGGCATCAGGTGGGAAAAATCTCACATGGCTTATTCTCAAAGTACTGTTGTGGCTGCTGTTTCCTGTAGGACCTCTGATCTGATTGTCTGGACCCAAAAGACTTCATAAAAACTGACCACAGAAAGGTTTCATCTGCATGTGCTCATGTGGTTGTCTGTTGATTTAGTAACATGCACTAACTTTCTGAGTAACAAAGTAAAATGAAGCTCAGTGGTTTCTAAGACCTTAAATGAAGAGCATCAGAGTACCTCATAGTATCCTAGAGGGTCAACTTAGCACCATCTTCTAGGTACTGGTCTTAATACAGCCCCAATCTGTCAGCACTAGGATTTGCATGCATTAAAACTGGAGTCATCAGACATAGGCAGACTAACACAATGGCTGTTGTTCTGCTTTTTTCACTCTGAACATGCTAATCCTGGCATGGTGGACTGTGGATGTGGTTTTACAGGCTCTTGCAAGCTATGCCATTGTACTGAAGCAATCACTTGTGTCTTTGCCTAAATAGGAGAACAGTCAGAGCTGGAAAGTCTTCTAGGCTATTTTGCTGGTTGCCTTTGCACATCCACACCTCCCTTCAAAAAACTCCCCCTCAATTCTGAGAGCAAACGTCAGCCTACTCTTCCTCATTTAGGCAACAGCAAACTACCCTGACCCACTGCTATTTCTTCTCAAAGTTTTGTACATCTGCTGTTTGTAAGAAGCATTCAGATAGAAATAAAATCTTTTCCTGTCTCAGACATATGAGATTTTAAAAACTGTAATTCCCCAGATACTGTCTCTCACAGCAGAAAGCAATCACTTCCTGTTTTGGTTTTGCTCAAAAGCTACTTCAGTACAAAGATGATAAGGTCTCTGCCCTTTGATAAGGACCTGTTGACTACATGACACTACCTGCTGGTGCCTGCTTGTAACATCCTATTTTCTTCTGCCCCTCTTATAGAAAGGCAGTTTCCTCAGACTGAATATATAGGGCTAGGTATCAATGATACATTCTTTTGTCCAGCTTTGTCTTTACAACATTCTTTGGGGTTTTTTAAACTGTTTTTTCACTGTTCCACCATTTAAGTGACTTTAATTCCTGTACTATCGCTGACATTCCAAATCAAGTATATGATGCTTCTCTCTCCTGAATAGTAGGTTCAGAAATGTTATTACAGAAGTGCACAACCATTAGCTTATTTATTCATCTCTAGGACCAGAATCCAAATTTTAGAGCCATGTTTATCACAGACTTACTGGAGACTGTGATGCTTTTAGTCCCTTCGCTTCATGGGTACCGGCAGTTGTGAAGTGTATTCTAACATCACATGATGTAAATTCCTGCAGCACAACAGCCAGTCACAGCCTGTCTGGGTGGGTTTATTCTGAATATTTTTGGCTCTCCTTCATGATACTGACCGCAAGTCCAAATGAGTATTTACAAATTGGTCAATTTCTGCTTTATCTTAAAAGTCCTCATGGGTATCTGGCTATGCTAGAATTACAAATCTTTTGACCTCTTTCTTGCCAACACTGTCTGATGCTGGCTCTGACCCCGGTTCAGTATCTACCAACAATTCAGATTTAAGACATGTTTTGCAGCAGAAACATAAGGATGCTCAAGTTGGCTATCAGCAATCTCCCAGCTTCATCATCTTCCCAGACATTTGCTTAAAGTATAGTACTGATGGAACCTAATGAGCCTTCCAGGGAGTTCATCCTTCCAAGACAATTGGCTCATACTTGAGTTTGTTATGGTGTGACAATCTGAACACAACCCACTGTGTTTTTCTAGTTTAGAAATGGAATAGAAGAGTCTTGTAAGTGTCTAATCCTACCAAATCCACTGGCAAGTATAACCCCATATCCCCCGAGCTGGCTATCATATGTGATCCTCCTGTTTGTTTCTTATGATGGTAATTCAGGTGCTTAAACTTCAGCACATATCTGTAAGTAAATTCCAAGCTGAACAAAGCTTTCCAGGACATTTTCTTTCTTGGAAAACATCCTTGTTTACAGTAACTCTGTTGCTAGTCATCTTATTTCCTTGCTTCCTGATTTGTACTTCGCATTTGTGTCTCAGAACTGATGCATTCTTCACATACTAACCATTTCTAGGAAATAATGATGTTACCCTCGTTCTTTTTCTGCTCACTATCTTGCTTTATTTACTTTCTGAAATCTCCAGGTTTGCCTTTGAATTAATTTATTAAGTTTATTAAATTATTAAGTTTGCCATGGAGAGCTGTGAGCTACTTATTTGTATAATTTCAGGACAATGGGAATGCTCATGTGCAGTTTGACACCAGGTAGGTTTTTTTGCTGTGTGTGATTAGCTAAGGTTCAGACCAGAAAGTTGTTCCAAAGAAAAATCAATGATAAAATCAGGGAGCACTGATACAATCCTCCTTTCTCAGGAAGCACAGTAATAACAATAAACCTCTTTCCCCTAAACACAGGAGAAATCAAATAGTGGGAGATAGAGAATGCTCTGCTTCTTCCATCTAGCCTGCACCCTGCAGGGTGGAATAAGCAGAACTTCTGCACCCTCTCTTCTTGCTGTTTTGACCCTTAGATGGTTGATGGGACAATGCTGGTTTTATGTTTGCTGCCTTCCCAAGTGCTTGAGCATTTCTCCCTTCTCTGATGCTGCTGCCATAGCACAGAAAATTGTGGAGTTGTGCTGGAATTTAGATCTGGAACCTGGGCTAGGTTAAAAACACTCCTTCTGAAAAGCTGTTTTAAAGAAATAACGGATTACATATCACAGCTGTTTCATGTAATGTAATGTTGGCATAACTGAGTGGCCAGAAAACAGTCGGGCAAGAGTGGGACTGAATAGCCACAGCAGGATACTCTAAGCCAATGCTGTTGTGGAGACCCTGACATCATTGGACCATATACTCTGCTCCACTCATTGTACTGCTGTTTCTCCCATGGATTGGCAACAGCAGCTAGTAAATCTCTTTTTACTCTGCCCTTTATGAGACTTCTTTTTGGATGGAATATACATTTCTGGGGATAAGGCTCTCAATTTCTGCAGCTACACAATCATGGCAAGGACGCTTAATAACATCTTGTAAAGATCTGAAATAACAGTACAACCAATGAGTAACATAAATCATAACATTACCATATGAGCTAAATTTTGTGAATGTCTTTTACATTTAGAGCTCTGCTAGTTAAAAAGGCTTCACGATGTTCTTGTTTCTCCTTCAAAACTTTCATATTTAGTAGAAAAGCATTCTTCTCAAAGGAAGCTAGACATTTCCTTGCCTATTTAAATTTCACATGAAACACTATTTCAGTCACTCAGTGAATTTGCCTTGGGCAACTGAATCACAGTTGACAGCAAATTAATTACTATGATGGTGTGATTAGCAGAGATTACAGGCAACTGAGAACCTGCCCAAGCATTTGCCATTGTCATAATACTTATGCCAGCTTTTATTAGAAGTTAACAATGGTCATAAAGAGGACTTGATTCCACAAGGAAGACTCTTTAAAAAGTGCCAGTATTTTAATATGTCTTATATTCTGATGAAATAATGAAATTTTATTTTCATCTAACCATTTTTTAAAATATTCTTTCTAGATGCTTACACTACCAATTTATTTAAATATTACTGGACAAATAGTTTCTATTACATTTAGGGAAGAAGCACCATAAAGACACTCACCTGACAGAGAAATCTAATATTATATTACACATGGGGAGTCAAAACAGAACTTAACCTCTGAAAATCTCATGCTTTGAGATATCACACCAAAACCCAACTGGGAAGAAATAATGATTCCACTAATCCCTAGCAATGATTTTTTGAGAAGTTCAAATAAAAGTTTGCTTGTTTTGATAGAGATTCACTAAGTAGAAGTTATTTGATTTTTCTGCTTCCTGGGGAAGAACTTCAAATCGTCCAGGCTGCCAGAAGAGAAGAACAATGGGCTGAATTTGCAGTAGAGCATTTTAGCTGCTAAAGACATGACAGAAGTGAACACATTGTATGTTTGCCAAAGCTTTTGCCATTCATTTAATTTCCAAATGTCAACCAGTTATATGAAACCTTTAAAAAGGTGTATTATGGTAGAGCAAACAGGAGGAAAGGATATTTTTAATCTTGCATTAAAGATATTTAATTATTTACAATCACTTTTATTTAAAATACAGTAACTTGAACTTAAGCAAAGACTCAGCACTGTTTAATAATAAAAAGAACCATCTGCTTCTTATGTCTATCCCTACAAATATTTTGTTACTGGATGACAGTGGAAAACAAGAAAATCTAATGACTGGCTGACAAGAAGACTATTTAGATATTGAAATGAAAATCTAATGAAGAACAACATCACCAATCACGTTATCATTTTGGGAAGCCTCACATAATGATTTTTCAGTGACTCTGAAATACATCCAGTCCTGTCACTGGAGAGTACAAAGCATTAACAGCAAAGGGAGATTTGTGGTACAGAGCACAGTTTCTTGTAATTGCAATACTTACAATGTCATATATCAAAGAGTGAGTAATAGAAATGATATTAATTTTCAAAGTTGTAGCCTGATCTTACAAACAGTCCAGTACAGACCTGAGTATCTGGAAGACTGATCCCTAAGGCATGAGACACCAAACCAATTAATTCTTAAAATTAGGAAAAAAATTAAAAAAAGGAATTGAGCTTCCAGTTACCATTTTTACTTTTGAAAAAGCTTGCTTTAAAGTCTTAAAACTGCAAAAACATAGGATCTGAATTACAGTCTTCACTGAACAAAGAGGGAACTTGTTTAGTGCCTCCCAGATTTGTATCCACTGAAGAATTCTGCTTTCACATTTCACGTGTGCAGCCTAACTCCAGTAAAGCCTGTGACATCACACAGGTATAAAACAAAATAGTCCTTGGTGCCAATTTTTAAAGAAGTATTCCCATTCTTATTTTTCTCATAGGACCCTGATAGCAGCTGTGCAAATACAGTACCTGTAATGACAGAAAGAGAGGCTGCAGAGTGCCAGTGATCTTACCTCATACTCAAAGTCCTCTGCTCTATCTGCATCAGCAGGCAGGCTGGAAAGATACTCATTGCCTTCATAAAATTCATGCTCCACTGGGTGAAGAGAATGGCAGCTATGTGGAACAAAGCAGTACAATAACAGTAGATCAGAGAATACATTTTTATAAATTAAAAAATTATACACACAGAGACACACCCTTCTCATCTCTGGAATGCTACTCCGAATGTCCTGACAGCCTGAAAGGAACTGTACCAAGAAGTGGCATGGGCTGTTTTCTTTCCAAAAGCTCATACACTGTCTGAGTTCATTTTTCTGGGTTCATCCTTTGTCAGGTTTACACAAGGTGATTTCTTAAAAGGGTAGTTTGGGGCCAAACTGCTTAATTGTGCCAATTTGGGATTCCCGAAGCTCATAAGGGTACCTAACTCCAGATTCACATGCTGCATCATGGACAAGGGCAACTCACTAATTATCTGGTTATAAAATCTTCAATGTCCACAACTTACAGCCCATATCAGGCTCACACATTGTTCAAGAACTTGCATAAAACAATGCATTATCCTATTCTGCTATGCTGTTAACAGCCTGGTGAAGTGCATTTAGGCAACTGCACACTTAAAGATGTCAGTACACTGCACTGTTAAATGGGCTTAAAGCACCAAGAATTGAGGTCTTTACAATGTGCTCAGCCTTTGATCAAAGGCTGGATCACAACCACACAGTCTCCAGTGTGGATCTATCTTATCAGAGGTAGGAAACTTTTTCCCATGCAGAGGGCATGAAACTTTAATCACAGTAGCACACAGTTTAATAATATCCAGTAACAAGTCAAAAATATAAACATATCTCATTCCTAGCTGTGCAGTAGTAATTGGCAGGCTCAATCCAGCATTTAGCTGGCAAGTCCTCTGAGATAATTATCTACCCAATTTACCCAGAACTTCTAAAAATGAAGTAGTATGTTCTCCATTAGCATCAATTCTGCAGAGATGCATGACATGCCAGGAAGTCAGTGCAAAACTCTAGGGCTACAACAGTTAGGCTAGCTACAGAGAGAGGGCAGAGCTCAACCACTAGATGACATTACTTGTGAGATAGTGTCCAAAGAGGAAGAATCTTACACCCTGTTTTTATGTATGCACCACCTGCTGGTGTTTGCTTTTAATTCAAAGATTTCAACTGAGGGATAATTTAATTTATAACATTTTTGCCATATAGCAGGTGAAATTGTATTTTAGATCTCTATATTTTGGGATTTGTTTTGGTTTTGATAAGGGGACCTTTAAAATAAATAATTTCTTTCCTTGTTTTTCTGGTAAGAAATTTGGAGGAACAGAAAGCAACAAGACAGCTTTTTCTAGGTTTAAGGAAGACACTTTGGTACTTTGAAAGACAGAATAGTTTTTCTTCTTGACTAGGTCCTAGCTTTGGGTGAACAAAGACGTGAACACAAAGTAAACTTGGCCAAGATTCCTTCCTGCTGCTCTAATCCCTGAACAGGGTTTAGGAAAAATACTGCTGAAGCCTGAATGGGACAGTGGTTAACAACAACAGTTACAATTTTATTTAAAGTGTTCCTGAGACTTTTTCAAGAGAAGGCTACAAGCCTATCACTGCAAAGCCTCAATCCCACAGGTAAATAAATACTCAAGAGAAGATAACCCATACCTGTCTGAAAGTAGAAAAGGACAGATATCAGGAACTGGTGGTGTGGAAGGCCTTAGTTTGGCCAGAGCCATAATGTGCTCAAAAGTGATGTCAGTCTGAGTGCTGGCATCTGCAAGCTGAACATCCTGAGAGCTACCATGAGCTTTGCTAACTGGGGCTCGTCGCAAAACTTGAACTACTATTGGCTCCTTGGCATTGCGAAAAGCTTCCACTGCTTCTTCATGAGTGGCCTTGGAGAGGTCCTTCCCATTGACCTAGAGAAAACCAGAAAAAGATGCCAAAGGTTACTCACAAGAGAAAAGGCAGCATGAAAATACAGGTGTAAAATACAGCAGGACAACTTATTTGTGTAACAAATCAAGCCACTTGCTGTTGAGTGGACCATATTTTAGCATCTATGAGAGAGGGAAGAAAAAGCTGTCAGGAGAAAATAAATTCTTTTATCTTTGCTAGAAACTAGAAATGGCTTGAACTCTTCCATAATTGACGCAATGGAATCTGAACACAGCAAAGAAACATCAGTATTGAAAAAGGACATTTAAAATTATTTATCTCATGCTATTTTATTCACCTCATAAAATACAAATAAAAAAGGAGGGGTACCTTTAATTTTCAATTTTGATATTTTCTGTGGCATGTAACTATTTTAAAGGATTTCTGGCACAGCACTGTTATTAATGCAGATGTCAATAAACATGTCTCTGATGTCTCAGAAGAAACAAGGCCAACTTTCAATGTTTTGTCACTTATCTGCTATGGCCATTATACAATCATTAAGACCAAAGATAGGAATATTTGACTAACGCAGTCAGCTGCTTCTCTTTTAAAGAAAGCGAAATCTAAATCAACAAACTGAAGAAATAATTTGCTGCAAACAGATGAATAATAGACCAGAGAAAATTATGCTGCAAATGCAGCATAGCTTGGCACAGCTCAAAGACTGTGGCAAGGCTTCTCTCTGCAACAGGCGAATCAGCAAATTCCTCCCAGTCTAGATGAGGCCTTAGGGTATTAAAAAAGGTAACTGCAAGGCTGGGTGATGCTCAATCCATATGAATACAGGTGGTTAAGGCAAAATTTCTAAGTATCAGCTTGCTACAAAATGTGAGGGCTAATTTCTCAACGGCAGTCAGTAGCTAAGACCGTGGACGCAGGAGCTACACAACATCCTTACATAGGAAACTGTTGTGTTGTTTCCAGAGTAATGAGACTGCTCTTGACTGCTGCATATGACTTAACTTGGGAGCTACTGTGAAAATGAGATGATCCTGTGCTGAGGTAGAAAGGCAGAGTCTGCCACTAAGAAATGTGAGTATCTGAAGGGTATGAAAACCTGATTAAAATTCATATCCCTGCGATACTCTGTACACTGGCAGGAGATCAGAAATAGGATTCCACTGCAAGTTCATGCTCATATTAACTTTTTTGTACAGACAATGAGGTCATAAAAATTCTGCTTAAGGAACTGAAGCTAAAGCCACCTCAGAAAGGGGACAGACCTTCTGTGTGACTTTTCCTCAATGACTGCTGCTTGAAACCAAAATTTGCCACATTACTCTTTCATTTGAGAAATTCTTGGAACTTTCTCCTCAATAACAAAAAACAGGAGAAGCATTTGCAATGAAAAATGTCATATTTGAGGCAATAAAAGTAACCATAGCCCTGTCTATTTATGTAGGTGGCTATGATAGCATTGACCATTAATTACATGTATATATAAACTCAATACATTTCCAGAGTATGTGCTTGAGTAAAAGGTAGAAACAGCCTTCCTTGACAACTTTCATGCAGCCAAGTAACTCATGAGGATGTGCAAAATAAACACACCGTAGCCACTAGTGCAAAGGTCAGCTGATCTTTCTAGCTAGCCCTGATACTATATGTGGCGGTGAGAAGGATGGAAATTATTTGAACAGCTAAAAAAGCCTCAGAACTCCATGTGCTGACTGCTTGGGATCTGCAGAAGAACCATACCACTGCAGTCTCGACTGTGAACAAATAATGTGAACAGCACCGAAGTTTAATTAATATGTATGGCCTCTCTAATGACTGAAGCAAAAAATATTAAGATTTTTATGTTAAGATTTTACTGTTTAATTTCTCATGCATCAAATTATAACCTTAGGTTATGTTAATCCAAGGTACATGGAAAAATATCACTGGTATTTAAGAGGAAGGACCAGAACAAAGAACAAGTTATAAGAAAATAAAAGATATTACCCCAAGAAGTAAACTTCTGCCAACCCTCTCCAATAGCACAAGTTACATTGCAAAGGTGTTGAGTCTCAGCCCTGTCTAATAAAGTCAATTAGAGATAAAGCTTCAGATCTGGCTTTTAGTGACTCTTCAGTTCCAGCCTCTGCTGAATCCTCTCAGGACACAATTTCCCACAGTTTTTCTAACAAGAGCACCCTATAGGTCCCTCTGAGTAACTATCATTCCTAAGGCCCTTGGAACAGAAAAATTACTTACCTGCATCCCCAGACCCTTTTAATACTTTTAAAGTTCTGGATAACTGTATCATGTTTCTCCTAAAAGCAACAGCTTGGGAATAAATACCACATAGCACTGTATTGATTTTTTTCCCTATTCAAGTATGAACCATACAATCCTTCTGTATCCTAGCTGAACCACATTATTTTTGGCACAAGCTGAACATTTTTAAAAAGATCTGTAACTGCAAAGCAAAAAGATACTTGGATAGCAAACAAAATATTTTTTCTTTTTAATAAAAAAACTGTTTATTCACATCAGTCATTACTTATCCCTTATTCAGAGGACACACATAAATTCACAACAATGGCATTTACATGTAAATTTTATTTCTAACAAATAATATTTTAGAATCACATGCATGTGAAAAATCAAAAGATATACATTTTCATTTATCCTGGGAACCTATGTCTGACCTCTATTTTAATTTAAATACGTATTTAAAGACTTTCAGAACATTCCATCCTTTATGTTGGTTTCCTATGAAATACAAGCACTTCAGACACCCAATACTTGCTTAAACTGTCACTTGAAGTTCATCAACACACTTAGTCGATCTTCATAAAGGTCACCTAATTTATGAATGCTGCCTTTCTCAGAAGAAAATCTATAGCTGAATTACTCTATGCTGGCAGCTGTCCTGCCCACTTGGGGCTGAGAAGAGAGAATTTATTTCCAACCCAATACTACAGATGGGGTTGGAAGCTCTCTTCACATAGATTCTTTAAGGGTTTTCTGCCTCCTGAATTATCCCCCAACTTAACACACATATAGTTACCCTGGGAGCCATAGACAGCTGAGCACTTATTTACAGCAAGCCACTTACAGGTTCTTAGTAGATGATTAAATAAATTCCTTGCCTCAGAAAGGTTACTTTCAGTGGAATCCAGGGTACTATTTTAAGTGGATAGAGAAATCAGTCACTTTTAACAGTCAACACAAAGACATGGGAATACATTTGTTGTAGCAGATGGGCTAATTAATCCACAAGCAAGTTGTGAATGTTAAGTAAAGAATATATTTTTTCTCATGTAAACTATTCTCCTGCCCTGTTTGATTAAGCTTCTGTTTAATGAACACTCTCTCCCTGCTTTTGGACACACTGCAAATTCTGGGCCACTTGTCAACATCTCCTCCAGAGTGACTGGTGGCCACTGACTGGATCCTGGCCATCCCCTTTGGATTCTTTCTCTAAATCCAGCCACATCCAAAACTTTGTCAGTGCCAGAAAATAAACAAGCAAATGGGCTTTGTCTTTCATGCACAAATCAACTGACATTGGCCAAATGCCACTTCTAATGCCAGCACTACTGTACACAGGCTTATTCCCACTCACACAGAGGTGGACAACAGAGAAGGAAGGAGGGACAGGACTAAATAACAAAACAGTGATTATAGAAGATATAGGCAAATAGTGTTTTGAATTCTAAAAAAAGAAAAAAAAAATATTTGATGAAGACTGCTTTCAGGATTTAAGTAGCTGTGATGGAGAAATTAAATAGTCTTGTCTTCTAACACTTTTCTGCTCTTGATAATTTAAATCTGGACAGAATTTTTGAATCAAGGGCAGAAATATTGATACATTTCCTGTAGTCTTTACTTTCTTCACATTAAGAGAAAAAGGGAAAAAAAAAATTTTTAGTCACATGAATGCAACCATCACAAAAGGTGTCAGCAGCACAACCTCCTATCCTCAGCAAATATCTGACAAATCCAAGCTGAAATTCAAAATTAGCTCTGCTAAAGTAAAATCCTTGGAGACCCTCTGTTAATCAGCAAAGGCAAAGGGAAGAATAACTGAAGCATTCTGTTAGAGCAGACATGTCCAGATATAAGGGTTTCCAAGTGAAATGACAAAGATGCTGTCTGTTATGATGGAGTTCATCCAAGGCTTACAGTCCTAGAAGTTTTCAACACCCATGCAGAAGATGCCTCTGACCTGATAGGTGCTAAATCTCCTCTTATCACCAGTCTCTTAATCTCCAGTCCCTCATCCTAAATACACCAAGGCTACCACACCCTGTGTCTGTCCTTGGATGGCAAACTGGCACAAACAGTATGACCAATTCTTTAGAACAGGAATCCGAGCCCTCCCTAACTGCAAGCCACAGAAAAAGAACAAAACAGTACCACCTTCCTCCCAAACTTACAACTTGTAGTACATACGGACTCCAGAGAACTTCTACCACTGGTGGACACCAGCTGTGAGGTTCTCTGGGTATGACAGGGGGGCACAGGACATGTGAGGTACCAGTGACAGGTGTGCTGAAGAGGACAGTGCAACTATTCTGCTAATGCAAATGTGATAGCTCATCTACAAAAAGAGCATTGAACATGCTGACCTTTTAGGTTACAGTTCAGTACTAAGCGGCATTTCTTCAGTGAGTTAATCTGAAAGGCAGCAAAATCAGACATTACCCAATATCACAGTCTCAGTCAGGGTTCATGCAAGTTCAATAAAGGGATAACTTTTATTATGCTGGTTAAAGACAACTCCTCTTCCTTAGCCAGATGAGTTAAGTGATGCTTGTTCCCATTTGATCCTTTGTTGCCCTGACCATGAAATCTTGTCATCCCTCCTAGAAACTATACAAGCTGCTGAACACACAGGCTCTGGCTGCTTCCCTCAGGCTGAACCACAGGCTTTAATTAAGAATCACATCTCCATTACCTGTAGAGCTGAGGCTTGTCCTGTTTGATAATTTGTGTAGCTGGTTTAACAATACTAAACAGACCCAGGCACAGCCCAGTACTGCAGCCTTCTATGCATCTTCCTTTGTGTAACCTGCACCACTTCTATTTCCCAGTATTTAGCAGAAAACTCTACAGTGTCTGAAAAGCCTTAACCTAAGACAAAATAAATTATACAGTAAGTGGGAAAACATACAAGTACACCTATATCCACTTTGTAAAGCTTCCTTGCAGAGGGAGACAACACACTGAGTTCTTAGCAATTTTAATTATCTGAACAGCTGCTGTCAGAAAAAAACACCCTTCTTTCAACTGACCTTAAGACAATGCTTTATTTTGTCAGAGTTGTCCACCACAATTAGTGCATCTGTGGGCAGGTCTGACAGCTACAACTCCTTTTTATGAAGGACATGACACAACCCCAAAAGACCCCAGGAAAGAGCTGAACACTGTCTGGAAGTATTGTCTGACAAGCTATCCTAGGGAATTCAAAAGATTTTTAGACTGGATTCGGAAAAGTGCCTCAGGTAGAGGTACAGGGAATGGAGAAATAGTTTCATTACAGCTACCCTAAACTACAGCAAACTAGTCAGTAAGGTAACTAATACAGAAGTGCTTGTGCAGCTTTGCTTCTCCAACAAATACAAACTCTAGTTTAACATATTTTTCTCCATAATTTTGCTTTCCCTACCTGGTCACTCCTAACTAAACCTAAACTGCTAGTACAAGAAGCATTTCCAAAAACTTCATGTGCAGAATCGTGCTCCATGATTTGAAAGAAAAATCAAGTTCATTGTAAGCAAAGAGATCACTGAAGATTTCCCCTTACACACCTTTAAGAGGAGGTTTTGGGTTTTAAATCCCAAATATATTTACTGCCTAAATTGCACTTAAGGTATTGAGTATAGGAAAAGGGTGGTGTTTTAGATCCATGCCTAGTTAGTCACTACCATCATTCACCACAAATACCTTTGAGCATTTCAGTCTCCTCTAACACTGTATGGAAAAGCCCACTCTGGGAGGCACCTGACATTTCCATGCCTAAAGTCTCTTCGTGGATTTGGATCCTCACCTTGGGACATATTTCAGAAAAACACTCAGATACTACAATCCACAGCACCAGGATAACTATGCCTGCTCCAATGAGTATAAAAGCACTACTAAATTAGGAATTTTAATCTGTGACCAAAATGTGACCTGAATTCCTGCACTTGATAATATGAGACTTGACAGGTTGTGTAACTGGAGAATATCCCCTCCACCTCCTCACTGTGTGTTAGAGCAGCGTACATCTCACGAAGGTCCTTTGAAGTCCTTTAGTGCTGATGTTCAACATCATCAGAAGAGCTCAGAAAGCCGAGTACAGAAAGCAAAGCAAAAGCTCAGAAAAGATTCACTTGAATTTTAACAGAGAACATACTACTGTGTGCAATTCTCTTGGTTTGTGATAAAATTAAATGAAAACACCAAATTAAATTTAAGAATCACTGCATTAGTTCCATGTAAGCTGCCTGCAGCCAAGTGCTGGTAGACACGCATTTGTGAGCAGCTGTTCTCCTTTTCTGACTCCCTTGATCTGCCCAGCAGACCTGTTACTAGTTGCTGTGGCCATATTTCTTGGATACTCTTACAGCTGGTATTTCCAGTCTTATTCTCCTCTCTCTTGCTTTGCTATCTCTGGTCTCTCTTCTCTCCTCTCTCTTACGCTGTTTGTTGTTCTTACTCTGTCTTTTCCTTTCAGTGTGAACTCTTCTTTGCACAGGGCTCTCCTTTATCTTCTGCCTGCCAATTCCAGTGCCCTTCATCTTTCTTTCCCTGAACCTTTCTTCATGAAGACCTCCCATTTCCCTATCATTCAATCTGTCCCCTTCCCACGGGGTGGGAATGCTGGCACTTGTCATCCTCCCATGGTGACAGCTGGACAGTCTGAACAGTCATGAGTTCTATCTTCACCAGCACCTCCTGGTACCAGCATGAATGCTCAGCTAACCCAGATGGTGATGTAACAAGGCTGGAGTGTATTTACTATGTAAATTGCTTTTAATATTGACAAACAGTTTTTCTGATGATATTAGGATTCTGCCTGAGAGCAATAAAGACCAAACTAGCTGTGGCATGCATAAAATACATTGAGTTACTTCTTGATGTAATTAGACCACCATTTATTACATTAATCATTGCAAACTTCTTCTATTTGTATACTGGATACTAAGGAGATTTATAATCTCTCACGAGATCGACCACATACAACAACCCTTTGATAGTAGGGAAAAACACAATCAAAAGCCAGTGAGTATGCTCAGAACAAGTATTTTTTATCTCTAATTCCCTGTACTGAGTGCTGTTTTCTCCTGTGAACTTCAGTGTCTCTGCTCTATCACAAGCTCACTCTCCAACTTCTCTTCTGGAGTATGCATTTTTCTCAGGGAAGAGGCACTTAAAAAGGTGGTTGCCATTAAAGCATTAGGAGATCAAATTAATGACATCCTTTAATCATCTGCGATTCCCAAAGAGTAATGGAAGAGGCTGACAGGTAGATTTCAGGACTCTGTAAATAACGTGTAGTCACTTTTCTCCTTTTTGGGAACCAGAGTCTACAATTTCACTAACAAAAAAGATTCTCTCACCTCTACAGAAAACTCCATCCTTCCATGAGCTCAGTCACATCTGGAATTGCCACATCAATGTTACACTTATCACTGTCATAACAATTCATCTGTGTACAGACACCTGAAACTTCCAGTCTCCTCCAAACTGAGTAGTTTAAAAAGATAGATGGCTGCCTTCTGGCTAATTCTGGGAGTTCTTTCATTACTACAAAAAGACTTTTTATATCTCAAGTGACTTTATAAGCAATGAATAATGAGACTTAAAGTCTTTTGAAAAGAGTCCACTGATCAAATGCTAGGATAACTTATGGGCACAGTGACCTTTTCCACAGTAAGATACTCCAAACCGCTGCTGTTGGCACATTATTAAAATTCCCCATTTAAGGCATGCAGTTAAGCACAAGGCAGGTTTTATTTTTTATTTTTAAATTCAATTTAAGGTAGCACAGCAAGAGCTAGAGCTCTTTCAGAGCTGAGGACTAACTCCTGCCTGCTCCAGCTGTGCAGGAGCAAGATAGACAACTATGGTGAGTAGGCAGCCATCTGTGCCTCACCACCCCGCTCCTGACTGCAGCACCAGCACTGAGAGCTTGCTTCTCCTGCACACAGCAATTCCCATCCCAGCAAAGGAGCATGTTTCTGCCAGCACATCCACCAGCAAGCACCAGAATACTGGGCTGGCTCTTACAAAGCTGCAGAGAAGAGAAGCCAACAACATGTTGCCTCCAGCCTCTCTGGTAAGTAGAGTTTTGCCTTGGCCAAGAAAGTTCTCCACATGCCAGAATTCCACACTGCAAAGCAGCAGTGATGTTAAACCCAATGTCAGAGTGCTGAGCCTGGTGTCTCAACCCTCACTGAAACTCTAGCCAGCTCCTGATTACTGCCACATGTCTAGCCCAACCCAATGTCCTGCTGGGGTGCCAACCACATGAAGTGCTAAGGTTAGTGTGCTCCCTAAAAGCACCTGCACTTGCTTTTCTTCAATGACTGTACAACAGATTTGCTCTACTTTAATATGTGTTTCTTACTGCCTATCTGGTTTAATTTTCATCTTGAAGGAATAGAAAAGGCTCCTCCTCTCTTTCCCTTTCATTATTTTTCCATTCTTATCTCTTGCTGCCTCAACAGTAATTTGACACTCTTATTCTACATTAATTTTAATGACTTCATTCTGGAAGAAGCATATTGGCTTTTTTTTTTTTTTGCATAATAGTATTTGCAACAATTTCTTTCAGCTTTTTACAGGACTAAACATTAAACCACTACTTTTGACAAGTCCACATGTATTTAGATTCACTTGGCCATGGGGGCTGACACAGCAATAGATTAATTCATTAATTAATATGGAACATGGAAAATAGAAGCTTCCTTGATCTCTTTTGAAAAAGAAGAAAATGAGAATTCAGAGGAACCACGCATTTGATAAAATGAAGGAAATGATAGGGCCTTACCTGCTATTCAAAAGTCCATTAGATGCTTTTGTACCAGAACATTCCCAGTAGCTCTTACAAAAGCTTAGTAACAATTTTTATTTGAACATCAAGAATGCAGGTAATATTAACCATAGCATGCTTGTACACGTTCAGTTACATGCAATGAACACAAAAGAAACTACGTGTAGATGCACAGTAAAGGAATCTTATGAAACATATTTGTGTCTGTTTCTTTTTTCTTCTCTCTCTCCTATTTTGATCCTCCTTTAATGAGCAGTCATGTAGGATTACTTTATTCCTCTACTGAGTGATAGCTTACTGCACTGATACATACCTATTCTGTTTGTTTCTAAAGTTTAATAGCCACATGCCTTCTTATCAGTACAAATGGTAAGGGATGTGAATATGAGGAACAGCTTAATTCTATCTTATTTATACAACACTGTGGCCATGTACTGGTCTTCAATAGTTAGACCTGCAGCTCCTTCCTGGCTGAAAATCAAGTACAGCTGCTACTTCGCCAGTGTTTCAATGTCTGTTCTTCCTTCTGGAGTCTCTCTCTCCTTTGACTCTCAGTATCTCTGCTTTCCCTCATCACTTCCTCTTTTATTTTCTTATTCCATTTGCCTCTTTGGATCCCCTCCCTTATCATTCTCTAGCTCCTCTGACTTCCTTTATTCTCTTGGGTTTGGTCTTTGCAGCGTCAGCAGCAGCAGCAGCTACTCCTGTATGGCTTTTGTACATAACACCCAAAAAGGGAACCTTTCCCTGCATGAAGTCTCCATGTGAAGCCCCTCCATACCAGGTTCAGGAAAGAATGATGTAGCTGGCATGTTTCTGCAACAGACTCTCAAAAAATGAGCAAAGGGCAATTACTGAGGAACTTCACACAATGCTCATCAGATTCCTTTTCCTAGGCAATTCCAGGTGTATGGCAAGACTCTGCCAGAGCTGCTGTTCCAGCTCTCTAAGGCATGGCATGGCTGTAAAGGACCAAATGGCTGAGAAATCCGTCAGAGAGCTTACACGTGGCTGGTAGCCAAGGCTGTGCAGTTGATTGGCTACTGAATATGCTGCATAAATTAGATTTGTACCATTCCCTTAAAATACTACAAATATCACTGAAATCCAAGTAGATTTGGAAAAATCTCTGTCCTAACTACTCGGAGAAAAAAAACCCAACAGCTTTTGGGTACACGTGGGTAGTTCTTGCTGCTTTCAGTTGCCTTGCACTGACATCAGATCATGTAGTTTATCATACAGAGCAGAAAAGACCTTTTACCATCATGAACAGAATAATTCTTGCTGTTTGGAGCAACAGTTATCTTTTAATATGTAATGAGATTATTTGACAAGCTTTTGATTATCTTATGTAAAAGCAGCATGAACAATTTAATTTAAACACTTTAAAAATTGCTGCAATTCACACTTTATGCCTCTTATACTTATTTATTTAGAAAAAATGCCTAGGTACAAAGACTTTTTCGCTATACAGTATCAAGCACCATGGATACCCAAAGTAGGGGCTTCTAGATATTGCTGCATCAAAAATTATTACACATCTGTTCTGAGAACTTAGACAATGAATTATAAGGGGACATAAATTAAAATAGACATGCTTGAAAATAAAGTTAATGACCTAGACAATGAAGATACTTTAACCATGGCATGCTGTGGGATATCAAGACAAGAGCAATGTCATCTTTGTTTTTTCTCAGGAATAAAGTCCTTTTAAAAATGTGGTTTTCTTTTTTTCTTTTTTNATGCTTCAAACAGTCCTCATATGATTATTCTCCAGTCCCTTGACCAGCTTTGTTGCCCTCCTCTGCACCCACACCAGCACCTTGATTTCCTTCTTGTACTGAGGTGTCCAGAACTGGACATGGGACTCAAGGTGAGGCCTCACCAGTGCTGAGTACAGGGGCACAATCACCTCCCTACTCCTGCTGCTCACACCATTTCTAATACAAGCCAGGATACCATTGGTCTTCTTTGCCACCTGGGCACACTGCTGGCAAAAGAAGAATTTTTGCCAAGAGGGCAAATATTCTTAAGGCTCACATGTACGTGGGTTCAGGGGTTTCTTCTTGGCTTACCTGTTGAAAAGGTTGTTTTAGAAAGGTTCAGATAGAGGAAAAAATATTTTTCCACTGAAGTTTAAAATGAAATAAGCTTGTGTTTCAAAATCCACATCATGTAGGACTTGAGAGCAGTTTTCATGTTACTGCTAATAGACATTCTTTAACAAAGACAGGTTCCTTTAAACTTTCATAGTAAGCTATCTTCTTACAAGCTAGTGAAGTAAAATGTCATAGCAAAAAATTATTGTTAAAAAGACATTTCCAATAAATTGAGAGATGTCTGAAGCGAGTTCAAAATGGCAGGGCAAAATTTAAACAAACCTTCCTCACTTGAAGAGAGGCAGGCAGGCATAAATCACTCCCAGCAATCAATTCTGCTATTCGAATTCATCCTGACACTTGTTGGGCTTGGTCACTGACATGGAACTGTGGCAGAAAGGCCAGGCCACTGGGGAAATCTGGCCAGCTTCCATATCTGAGAGTGAGCCATCCACCTGCAGGTCTCCAATCCTTGTAGCAATATTATGTGTTCCAAGCCTAAGCCATTTTGTCTGCTGTGATTCAGTTCTGCCTCCAAGATCTCATGATAAAGAAAATTCTGTGATTACTATTTGTACAGGAGATGGGAAGTACTGGATGAAATTCTCGCCAGGAATGGCACAGGTAGCTTTTTAGGCAGGCGATTTAAAGTAAGCCTGCCAAGTTAGTATTCATGGTTTTGTTTCTCACTGTGACCAATTTGCAGTTAGTTAAGTTATTTATATTGTTAGACAACAAACAAAACATCTGAGAAAAGGGTCTGCAGGTTTCAAATTCTGTGGAAATTCAATACTTACATATGTAGGAGACAAACCTGCTCTTAATGGAGATTCTTAGGGAAGATTTTTGTGGGAAATAATATGCATACTGGCCATGAGTGTTTTTATTAATATCAAATGTGAATACCATCACGCTCAGCTGTCAGTTCAGAAGTCTCACTAAAACACACTTAAGGTAGCCAGTACTATCATATGCATAGCCAGAACAATCATTTTCCCCTCCACCTCCAAAACTCAGCCTCAATGAAACCTAGAAATGGTAAGGTCAGGTACCCAGCCATGTAATCGTAATCCCCAGCTTCCCTCTGACGCCTGCCATAGTCAGTGGAAAGGAGCTGCAGGCAAGCCATCACATCCAGTACGTCACACAGCTCTATAGAGCAAGAGAGGGATTACGTGGAGCAGCTTGTGATACTGTAATCTCAGAAAGGGCAATACTGTCCCATCTGACATCTTCATGTGTGATTAGCAGATGAGGGGCATGAGGATCAAAAAAGATCTGGAATTCTCATTTCATCCTCTGTTGTTTAGGTAGGAGAAAGCACAGATCCCCTCAGACGCTGTCAAGCAGGAGATGCATGTGGTCTATGGGGCAAACAAAGAGGCATCATGCAAAAAGTCTGGAAGAAAGCTCAAAAGGCACTTTTGGACCTGCCATCAAAACCTGATATTTAGAAGCCATAGCTCCCTACCAGGTCTTCTGTTTTACTCCATGCCCATGCTAGTCTGCCAGACTTATTTAGAAGTAAGGAAACCAATGGAACACAAGACTTTCCCTTAAAAACAGTACAGTAAGTATGAGAGTCAGATGCACATTGACACAGTAGCCTAAGAAATACACCACTTGCTTTGAAACTAGGAAAGCTGAACTTAGCATTAGTGAGTATGAAATCATGTCTTTCACTCTTCAAGTCTTTCCACCCAGTTACTGGACATTTTGGAATGCAAGAAATTATACACCACTTTCTGAACCTATAATCTGAAGTAATTAAATATAATTGAACCAACTATTAAGTACAGTTAGAGTTGATGAGCTAGTGTGGGTAGACAAAGGCTACTCTTCTGGAATGCTCTTTCCCTGCCTAGTCAAATAGGCACAACAGCTGTGTTTGGAAATCTCCCAGTAACGAAGCAAATGAGAGAAATGACAGGTCTAGTCTCATTCTCTGATTTTCTTCTCCTTATTATATTCTGATTACTGTATTTTCATAAGCCATGACTCATTACAGCATTTCTGTTTTTTTCTCCTTTCCTTTTTTCTTTAAATATTTTTTCTAGGCACAGTCAGTGTACAGGAGGGCCAACCAGGTCTTCATTTTGGAGAGGAAGACAGCAATTGCTTTTTAGTACTAAAGATCTCATATTTGCAGTTAAACATCTGTGATGCAGACCTACAGTAGTCTCATGTTTTTACAAGAATAACTATTTATGCTGTTTGCAATTTTGCCACCAAGTGGTAGACATAACCTACATGAGCTGGGGCATTGAGTGGATGAAGCATACAAAACACAATCAAAACTTAGCAATGATTCCTGAGTACACAAAAAAAAAAAGTAATGTGACCTTTCAGTTTTAAGAAAATTTACCTTTCTAGGGAAATAGAACTTAGAAGCCTCAAGTGATCACAAATTTGGGACTCTAATCCTCAAATGATCTATCTTTGATCACACCAAGGATCAGGAAAATTCAAACTGAATTTTGAAGTCCTTAAGAGTTTCCCATTTAATGGCGCTCAAACTTAGAAATAGAGAGACTAGTGCTTTACCATAAGAAAATCAACAAGGACTACGGACATCCTTTTGTATCAAAAAGCATTGGCAGCATCAGAATAAGCAGCAAATATTCATCATCCATTTCCATCTCCATTTCATCTATAATACTGCCAGTAACATGCTTCAGCAGCTCACCAGGTGTGAGAAAAATCTGTATTCCCCTTGTATCATCCAACCTTCACACAAAACCCATGGCTACCTATTCTGACTATTAATTTTCTGCATGTCCAGCTGAAGACAGGAACCAGCTGCTGGTCAATGGGTGAAAGTTGCTATCAGTTTAACAGAGTTCAAAAAATGCTTCAGAGAAGCTTTAGGGAAGACATGCCCTTAGGTAAATTAGGTGGTATCACCTAGACCAATTGCAGAGCAACCAAACAAACTGCTCTCCCAGCCAACTGCTGACTGCATTGACTTTCCATCTGGGATACCAAAGTCATCCACTCACACTTAAACCCAAAACAGATGTCTTGAAGAAAATGGAAGCAGTGGTACATCTGCCTCTTTGCAAATACCCAAAGATTTAAAAACCAGGGAGACAAGGGGGAAAAAAAGACAACCCAGAAAAATACAGAAATAAGGATTTTCTATATAAAGAAGGTAGGTAGGGTTATCTAGGCACATAGCTGCAAATATTTATCCAAGCAAAACCATACATCTCTTGATCTACTGCACAAGTACAATTACTCACATAGTTTGTGCAGGAAAAAAAAAATCTGATAGTTTTAATTTGAAATATATGGGAGAAGATACACAGACCATTAAATGTAGACACCTAATTTAATTGACTATTCTGCTTCTTCAGTCAAAGAGACAGAAGGAGAGGGTAGGAGATGTAAACTAGTTGTGAGTAAGCTGAATCACCCTCTGGAAATGGCCACCTCTCTCCAATGACAACAGGGAATCTAGAGAAATTGGTTAGTTACAAATTTCAGCACCATGGATATTGTGTGAATATTCCTTCAATTTACCAAATGACATGACCTCAGTTCTGGAGAATTTAGAGACCAAAAGTCAGGCATTAAAATGAAATGAAGACAGGAAGATAAAAGATATTTTAAATGCTGAAAAATTATAAATATACTTTATTATGGCTTTTGGTAATCCATGGAGAACATCTCTATTAATAGAAAGCAGTATTCAAGGGTGTTGTAAACATATTTCACAGGATGAGGTCTGATTTATGGTCTTGGACAGAAATAATTCTTCCCATGTCTTACAAAAGCGGAAAAAAAGTGTTCGCTCAGCATGGTTTCAAGTTACACGAGTACAACATAGCAGAGACTCCACTGCTTCTTGATGCCTTCTGTGTTGCCATAAGTTAGCTCAAAGATGGTTTTATTTTTTAGAGTAGTATTTTACAGGCTATTAATCCATAAAGTGGATTATCGCCTTTGGGTTTTTTTTTTTTGTGAAAAAATAAAATAGTATAGCTGTTGCTGTGCATGGGCAATCACTTCTTTTCCTCCCATAATATATTAAGCTCTTCAGTGCTCAGACTTCCTAAAGGAGCTTCACTAAGATAGCTAGCTCTAAGCCCCTTGGAGCCCGTCTTCTCAATTATCCGTGAATTTAGAAGGATTTACACAAAAGATCATAATGAGCTGGGTTTGAAAGCAGCTGTAAAGGTGTGAGGTATTTATTGTGAAGCCCAGAACAGCTATGATGGAGATAGGTATTGTGCCAGCTCTTGCATTCAGACAAGGAATGGTTTTTAATTTAGAAGTTATGTTATGAGAAACAGAAGCAGAGCTGAGAATTGGACAGCACAGGCCCTAGAATATCCAAGGTCTGCCTTTATCACTGGCTTGGCCTTGTCATCTTTGCACAGTCACTTAACTGTATTTTGACTTCTTCCTTGCCTCTTGTTATGTTTATGGTAAAACAGTAGATCAGTAGATTTCTACTCTGACTTAAATAAGTTATTGTTTTTTCTTTTTGTGTGTGTGTGTATAGAACATAAGATTTTTATTTTTTTTTGCCATACATGCAATGCATCATCTCCAAGCATAATGCACACTTTTTACACTGCGCCCCAGAAACACTGTGTGGCTGAGTTCATGTTTTCAAAGCACTTCTAAACCTCAAAAAAAGAGCACACTTGCAGAGTAAACTGTAATAAGGACAGATGTTAAAATTTGATAAAAACTGAAGCAACAGCACAAAACAAAACAGGCAAAAATTATAAATGACATTTGACCCTTGTTCATGTATCTCCAAATGTCACCGATGTTTAAGACCTGTACTGGATACATTATCAAGACAAGAGGGAATTGCAGAACAGTGTTGGTAGAAATAGGACAGTTCTTTTGCCAGAGTACCTGCATTTCCAATCTATCAGACATCTGAAAGACTCCATTTAAGGACTGGACACCAGATGGCAGAACCAGATGTAAATGGCTTACAGGTACAGGTCCTGGAATTAAGAAGTCTGCAAAGAACAACTCCCAGCTGGGAGCACTTTGCACAGCTGCATCCAGCTCTGCCACCATCATGTTCCCTCTGCAGCAGGCTGGCTCTGCTCTCTGGCTTCTCACTCTTGACTTCAGTAACACAGTGGATGCAGGCAAAATTAACCACAAAATTGGGGTCTCTGTGTACTTAACTTGCATGCTGTAGCACATGTATACAGCCAGGTCAGGACACTACTATGTTGGTTTGCTTTTAACTTGTAGCATATGCCTGTTTGTTCCTGGAGTATGTTCTTTGTCACATAGCATTAGAAAGGCTTTTAGACCACCATTCACAGGACATTTGACATATTCATAAAATCCCTTCTAGGTGAAATGAATGGACTGCAGAAGTTCTCAGGATAAAAAGAAAAAGCTAGAATATATGTTGTTCCATACGCTAACTAGACCCTGGAACGCACATCTAAAACAAGGCTTGTGACATGTAAAATTAATCTTAATTAAAAAACAAAAAAGTTTTGCTAAAAAAGTTAAAGGCATATTTGATGGGAGGCCAGAGTATTGCTGCCCAGAGTAGAAATATATTTATAGACCAATATGTGCAAAACTGGAACATTGTTTTTGCCAAGTACAAATTAAGTTAATGTACCATTAAAAGCTAGCAGCACATATACATTAAAAACATGAGATTAGGACACGGACTGTGCTATGACAAACTATCTGTGCAGACACATGACAGGGATGATCCAGTATCCAGCTAGGAACTCAAACATCAACTTGCTACTTCTCCTGTGGCAGATTCAGGATGAGCTTTATGAACACTAATATTACTCCAAACAAAGGTGTGCTTTCTCTTTGGAGAAATGAATTAACAATGTGTAAAGAAGAGCAAAAAAGTATGAAGCCTAATGAGAAGTAAACAGTATTTCTGGGGACAGTATATATCATTTTGTTATCTTGCACAGCTCTTCCTTATGTTGGATTTTATATTCCTCACCCTGCAGCAACTTCCTACAGCTGTCCAGAGATTTGCCGCCTTCAGGAGGAGAAGGAAGAAGAAGGAGTAAGATAAAGTGCATCTTATATTCCAGAATGGTGTAATTTTAAATTGAAGTTCCATCAGAGGACATTGCAGATTATCTTTACATTGTTATCTCTCCACCTTCAGCTACAAAATCAGATTTACCTACATGCAGCCTCTACCTTTCTCCCTTGCAGTCTCTGACCTTTTTGTTAATAAATATTTTTACCATTAAAAAATTACTTGCAACTCTGCCCACTCTTGTTCATGGGAAACCGCACAGAAAACAAGGAAAAAAAGGCAACAAATTAAAATGAAAAAAAAAAAAAATCCCAAGAAAGCAACAGAATGTTACCGTGTATGTAATCTTGTAGCAAGTTACCATGCCACTTGAGGCTCACAAGTCTGACAAAAACCACTTCAGCTTCACAGCTGGAGTGTCCACAGAAAACAGATGATCTGAATTCAAGACCCTCCACAGGCTAGAGGGCTCAAACCTTTATGGGACTAACCACAGAACTATAAGGCAGCATGCTGTGGGAGGTTGCCACTACAGGAAAAGGACAAATGCAGAAGTGGCTGGTGAGGGACAGAAGACAATGCACCTCTCTGAGCAAAGTGCACTTGGACACATATGCTCTAATCGTCTCCTCGCTTGTTGCTGCAACCTGGAGGGCTGCCTTTACAGTCTATAGAACAACATGTGCTCTAGCCAGGGGCAACACATCCCTACACCATCCCAGTCTTTATTTCTTTAATTTTTCACTACTGTGACACATAGGATCTGCTACTCCCGTGCATGCCCACACATACACAGAGCTGCCAAAAATCCCACGCATTTGGGCTCCAAAAGACAGACACCCTGTCTCCTTTAAGGAAAGTTTCACTATTTACAAACTAATCTCTCAGAGATATCTGCTGAAAATAGTTCAGCAGTAATGAGAAAGAGATTTCACAAGTACTGATGCCACACATCAAAACAAAACCTGTGGATCTTTGCAAGAGCTCTTTGCTTTTTTGGTCCCATTGGAAAACTCAACCCTAACTTTATTCATAAATTATGAAGGAAAACATAGCTCTAAGCTACCTCCTAGCCACACATCAGTCCGTTCATCAAAACAAGTGGGATACAAACTGCCAGACAGCACAGAGGAATTTAGGTGAGTTTTCCAAACTTTGAGGACAGTCAGCAAGGAGACTGCTCCTCCAGAAAAAAAAACAAGCTGCACACCAAAAAATCAAGCACCTCCATCCCTCTAAGTAAGTCTCTGCTGCTGCTTTGTTTCCTGTGTCTGGTTGGTGTGCTGTTCTCCACATTTGCTTCATCAAAACAATTATCATCTGCAGGCTTTCAAAATTATTTTCCAAAGATAAAACAATTATGCAAAGGACTAGTAAAAGCTCTCCATTGTTCCATATCTGCACAAATTACCTTGTATTTCAGATGAATTTATGTACATTTAATCACTACAGATTAATTAGATGGCATTCAGAAACCAGCAAAACACTGAAGAGCTAACTTCAGTTTAAGTGCACATACAGCTAACTTGTGGCTTTTTAGAACAATTTTAATTAAAAGTACTAGAAAAACCATCCAGCTGAAAATATTGGGAGCTTTGGGATGGGCTTAGCATAGCTAATTAATTGTATATTTAATCAAAGGAGCCCTTGGCTGTAATTAATAATCTATTTTCCTCTGGTAATAAATAAAATAATTCTGTGAAACAGAATATGTAATTTGCAGGATGCCATACGTACAGAAGATCCACACCAAAAGAGATCATTGCAATCCCATCTTTCAGAGAGCAGGTTGTTTTCCATTTAAATATGTAAGACTATTTTGAAATCACCTTTAAATATCATGTCATAAGAACAATTTCTGAACAAGATGTCCCAAAGTGCCTTGGATTCCTCCAAAAGAAGAAGAAAAATCTAAAGTGAGTGCAGGTTTGAATAAGCCTGACATTTCCAGTGAACCATAGAGACAATACAAGAAATGTCCTACTGGCTCAGATCAACCACTTCCATCTAGGTAGCCTGCGTCCAGCAATGGCAATGGGAAATACTATTAAGAGTGGGCATGTGGGGCCAGCTACTTCTGGTGATCCACATACCTTCCCAGGAGCTCAGAGAATTTTACTGATCATTTTTTTAAAATGTCAGTTGCACAGAGAACCTGAATAAAAGCCTTTTTTCACTTTTTCTTTGTTTCTACATAGTAGAGTATAATAGCTGGCAGATTTCCAGCTCTATCCATCCTGGCCTAATGCTAGATTTGATCTATGCAACCAGATTAAAACACTCCCATTGATGCAACATAAACCTTCCAGCTTCAGGAGTCAGAGAAACTCTCATCCATCTACTCACACAGTGAAAGCAAAGAGCTGCCACAGCATCTTTTCTACTAGAGACTTGCTTTCATTTATATGACAAAAATTCCCAGTAGTCCTGTTGTAAAACGTTCTTCATGTGGTCCTGCACTGAATTATCTCCACTCCTTTACTGCATAGATGCAAATTTAAATAAAATAGCTACATTAATCTAACACGATGCATCTTCCTCTCCTAAAATATCTAATGTTCTAATATCAATAACAGCTTTGACTCTCTGATTGCTTAGTTAGATCAGAATGCAAAGCATTTTATGTGCACTGAAATATTTTATTCATTTGTAACAGTAAAAATACTTTTTTTTTTCTTTGGCATTTAACACAAGAGACTGACTAGCAAATTATCAGTCTGATGCACCCTCCTGATACAATTAAATTGGCAAACAGATTAGATATTGATCTGCTAGCAAACATATATTGATGAATACCAGTTTATTGGGAATTAGTGTTGAAATGGAAATAGATGCTTCATTTATAATATATTAATGTATGTATACACACTGCAACCTCTGGTCATTATGACTGGACTACAGTAAATTTATAGATCCCTGCTTTTCTTTAAACACACACAAGTACAGCTGATCTGCATAGATTTTTGTGCCGTTACAGGGAAGACCCTTTCTGTAAGCACTTTTCCTGAAGGAAAACCTAACACTGCAGTTCTCTATAGCTGTCTTCTCTTAGCTCATTTTCTGTGCATCTATTACAAGTATATTCTCTAATTTTCATATCTAGGGATCAAAATCTGCTCTTCCTGATACCCATGCAAATACTATTTCCTTCAGTGTGTTTCATGGATTTAAAGTTGTAAGTTGGCAGTGGACAGATTTCTGGAAGCCTTTCCTAAGCACCTTATTTTCACAGCCCACTCTTTCAACATGGCACCAAAAAACTTAGAAACTAGTCACAGAGTTGAAACATGTCTCCAAAGTCATCTCTAAGTCTCAGCTACACCTCATCGGGCAAATGTATATCATTTGAATGATCTCCTCTTTTCAGGAAGAGTGGGAAATGCATTTAACTATGAAACTCTTGTTGCCTCCCAAGAGTTACAGTTAGGCCTTTCTCCATAGCAAACAGGTCCCAGTCATACTGAGCTCATCTATCAGCTTTGTTCTTGACCAAGCAAAAATATCTCTGGAATAGGATTCTGAAGACTAATTACAAAGGGGCTTACTCTACATATTTACTCCGTAACCAGCATTCCATAATAGCGAACCATTACCACCATTCAGCCACATACTGCTTCATTCTGTTGGATCTTGCTGTTGCTAGTTGCACTTCATTTGGCACACTTGCCATTCGAAACATATCATCACTACTTTTCAAAACATCCTCAAATTATATGACAGTGATTACTTTGAAATAAAGGCATAAATGCATATGCCCGTTATGTGCACCAAGAATGTGCTGAAGAAAGCACAGATCAATAATTTGTAGTTAGGCTCCATCTTGATGACAAGCTTTCCCAGTATTTTTCATGCAGCCCTCTTTTTAGAAGATGTTAGCTTATGGATATGTTAGCCTTACTCAAGCAGTTTGTTCTATAAACAGCAGAGAGAAGAAGCTGCTTTTTAGTAAAGACATATGTCGGAGGAAAATCAATCATACCATAAACACAAAATTTGAGGTATAAACCCCTTCATTTCCACCTGTGAATCTTCCACAGCAAGCCACTTGCTGCGACTGTGTAATACCTTAAGCAACACTGATTAGAAGATAAAGGTGATATTTTAAAGTACTCAAAACCATCTGTGTTGATCAACAACCATGCATGTAAGAGGAGCAATAAAGACAGATGAGGCAGTATGTTCACCTGGTACAACACACAGTATCAATAACATTTCATACTCTACATCCTGAAATAGGGGAAATCTTCTAATCTTCACTTACTATGTATGTCCTCGAGCCTTGCTTTCTGTTCTTTTAAACAATATTTTCACACTGCATATTTCATGGGAAGTAGATGGGAAAGCACTGTGCTTAATAAATGGAGCCATTAAAAAGTTTGGATTGCTCTCTTGTTTTCAAAAGCATTATCACAGCAGAAAATCAGTCATATTTCCTGCTCTGAGTAGATTCTCCACCTCAAACTTGGTGAAAATAAAAGTGCAGTAGAAAAAAGAACAGTAAAAATTGCAATCTGATTGAAGAGCAACAGTAAATTTAAAAAAAAAAACAACCCAAACCCAAAACCAAACAAAAGATCCCCCAAACCAAACACAAAAGAAACCCCAAAACCACCACCACCAAAACAACAAACCAAACAAAAAAAACCCTAAAACAAACAAACAAAACCCCAACCAACCAAAAAAAAAGAAAAAAAGAAAAAACCCAAAACCCCAAACAAAATACCTAATAAAACCAAAACAATCCCAAACCAAACTAAACCAAACAAACAAAAATCCACAACAAAAAAAACCCAACAACACAAAAAAAACCCAACCAACCAAACAAAACCCAACCAAACCCCAAACCAAGAACACCAAACAAAAGAGGTGGCTTTGTAAATATCAGAACATGCAATTTGTCTCATTTCTACTGTAAGAGATGGGGTTGGACTAGATTTCATCTCCACTGTTTTCAATAAATGATCTAACAATAGAGCATTTTCCTGTTTCAGTGACACACAACGCAAAGTTTGTCATGGTCTTATTGCTACTATTATCTAAAGACATCAGAGTAAAGTACATAGAATGTGATGATATATCTCATAGAAGAAAAGGTCATGCAGTGGTTCCACAATTTGCTGATCCTAAATATATGTTCAGTTGTATCACCCTGCATTATAATCACATTTCTGATGTATTGCCAGAGTGCATGATAGCAAGTTTATGGTACAATGCCAATTACATGACACTGTAGGAGAACAGACAACTGTTGAACCAGCATAAAGTTAGAATGGTGCAGACAGATGATATCTGATTTGGCATTAAGCATAAGCCTGCCGGTAGGAAATTAGCCAATCGACAGTTTTTTCAACAAAACTGGAAGATGAATTTTAACCCAACCAATGGTAAGTGTGATGCAGTTGCTGAACTAGCTCTCTTGTATTTATGAATTGTAGAGCTGCATTTACTGCATCACTGAATGACAGCCCAAGAGAGCTCGGGAATAGACATAGAATTTAGCGAGGCAAGCCCTTCTCATCCAAAACAGACATAGCAACTTCAAATGAAATGAGGACTGCAACAGTTGCTCTGAATCAACTGAGTTGTATTAATTATACAAAAGGCTAACAAAAGGGCAGTTAGCACAGGTAGAGCAAGAAGTGGTGTAAGCAAGTTATAAGAAACCAGAAAGAGAGAACAGCAAGGAAAAAGGAGTTTGGAACAGTGAAGGCGTAACTTAGTCAGGAAAAGATTATGAGAAAATAATATAATACACCCAAATGTCTCTAGCTAGGTCATGAATTTGGGTATAAGTGATATTTGTCTGTCTCTGAGGCAGAACTTTCTATAGAGCAGGTCCAGTTACACAACTGATTTTCATTCATTTTCAGAATAAGTTATCATAGTAAATGCTTCTTATTGATTGATGGAGATTGAATCCATCATTAAAATGGATCAAAAAATACATACCATTTGTCAAAGCCTCCAAAAGTAGAATTTCTGTGAAAAAGAAATGGCAAAAAACCCAGAAAAAAAAAAAAATTAAAAAAATTTAAAATCAATCTGTTGCTACTACAATACCAATTAAAGTTGTATATAACTAATTCTAAAATTTTATTGACTACATTGGCACAAGGTAATGTCAAACCACATCACTAATTAAGAATAGGGAAAATAACTGCAAGACATGGATGAAGTATACAGAGATAATTAATCCTCTAATTAGGATGCTAAAATTATTTCAGGAACTGAAGGGTGAAACACTTTCATTTGCACTTATCCATGCAAAAGAGTTTCCATCTTTTATTTTTTAAGAAACAATTCATCTTTTCTATCCTTGTGTTTCAATGCATTTTTTCCATTGGTGTATGACTGGGTCTATAAATCACATGTGAAAGCCTGATTTTGGGAAATTTCCTGTCTTAGTTCAGGAATGTACCCACTCGGATAAATTGGACAGGCAGACACATCACAAAGGTGCTTTGGATCTTCTGGATTTAGCACTGAACTGAGCATTCTGAACTTGTGAGGAATTTAAAAAAAAAAAAA
>VWZY01000095.1:277540-385744 GCA_013399075.1 Chloroceryle aenea
TGCATGACTTTTATCGGTAAAACAGGAACAGCATGATCCAACTCCTATCTCTGTAACTCTTTCATCTTCTTAGCTGACTGTATTAGCCACTTTCTCTGAATGAAGAGCAGGGGAAAGTTCAACAGTAGACTGACATAATAACAAGGATACAAAATATAGATTAAAAGAATACATGTCTAAATGGCTGATGAACTGATATTAGCATATAAATATATGTACAACAGCATCCTTTGAATTAAAACACAAAGAACACTGTCTACTTGATTAGTTGTTTATTTTTTCTTTTGAGGGGACACATCAGAGCCATAGATGGATGCTTTAATAAGGAATCTGCAAACCTTTAGTAGAGATTAAAAGGGCTAGTGGTTAGATGTCATAATTCATGGATACTGATTGCACAGGACGTTGACAAGAACCATTAATTGTCACTGTGTAGCTACGTTCTGAAGTCACATACTCAATTTAGTTCTAGTTCATACAAGATGTGGTAGGATCATTAAAAGAAGCTTGAGGCTAAGCACTGATAATGGGAGTGTCTTAATATTCTCAGTACTTTTACAAAGGAACAGCATGTCATACATCAGTTCCATGTATTGCACCTGAACTCACTCCCTCTTGAAAAAAGGCATTTTGTTGCCTCCACTGTTATCCAAGAAAGCAAGGGCTTAGGATTTCTGCACTCCTTTGCAGGCCTGCAACACAGCAGGAATCTGAAAAAACTCACAAAAAAACAACACACGGAGGACTTTCATCTTTCCTTTGAGGTCTGGATCACCTTTTGGACTAACCTTGCAGATTGCCTACTGCTCCGTGGTAAAAGTCACTGTTCATTTAAAATAAAAAGAATACAATTAAAAGCAAAGGGACCCTTCTTTCTTCCTCTGAAATCTTCAAGATTACTGGGAGGTAAGATTTTTTTTTTCTCCAGTGGCTCAGAGATGCTAAACCCCCGGTTAATGTAAAATACAACAGAAACTTTCTCATTCACTCCTCTTTCTTCTCTGCAGCAGAAAAAGAGAAACACAGCAGAATAAACAGAGGCTAAATGTGCCTGTGCAGGCAGAACAGCAGATGAACATTTCAACACACGGCCAGGTCTCAGAGCTTACAATTAAGGCAATAGCCGGGTTTAGGTCAAATAAATAAGCATAGGAGAGGCATGAAGGAGAAGGAGGCTCCCTCAGGCCACTGCTTCTGTCCTGCCTGGAAGGATTGGCAGGTTTATTCTACCACAGGTTTATACAACCAAACAAACACAAGGCAGCATCTGCCCCACCCATCTTTTAGTTATCCAAAGCTTTTATGTCTAGTAGCTGCAGGCTTCCTTTAAAGTCAAAGTGGATAAGAGGGAAGCTTCAAGCCAATGCATGAGATCCAATACATCTCTTAAGGAAGAGGGCAGCTGCTCTCTGATGGTGCCTGTTTCTTACCCTGTTTTTCCCAAGTCCAGGTACATGGCTGAAATAGGGCAGATGAAACCTATTCATGCTTCATTCATTTCTTGACAGCTTGGCTGCTTACAGCAATGAGCTAGTGTTTCATCTAGTAGGTAACAGGGCGTCAGCCCCCATGGAGAGGAAGATATACAGTAAAAAAAATCCAACAAGAGTATAATAAAATAAAAATAGCTTCACTAACAAGCCACCAGAAGTTTTCATTTAGGTAGCTACACTTTCACTTACATTTTGCTAACTAGATGCATACACTTGCTAATTAAGATCACCTTCCAGTGTTTTAATGGCTTAATTTGATTACTGTCACTGTTCATACAGGACCGCTTCCAGTTTCACTTCAGACTGATACTGAGGCTCAGGATCTGGCTTTATGCCTGTAACAGCCACAGGCATTTTGGATTTTGTTTTTGTTTTTTTTTTCCTTTTCTTTTTTAAGAGAGAGTGTGAACTATTTCTCAAAATGAGACAGCAAAGGTGGTAACATATCAGGAAGATTCAAGGCTGAAACTAATTCACTGTTCATAAAAAAAGGAAACAAAGCCCAAGAAGAAGGCTCAGCACTACAATTTCCCCTGAGGTTGGCCAATTAATTTTGGTTGTGGTATGTTTGGAAGATTCAAATCCTGCTTTGTTTACAACTCATTCTATATTATTTAACACATTATCGCTGTTGACATCACATTAATTAAATAAGCACGGAGACAGATTGTTCCAGCTCTTGAAAGCAGAGTGAATAAAAGACCCCACAAGAACAGATTTCTCTCCCTCACACATTGCAAACACCAGATCAGAGCTAGAAGTATTTCCTGTCACAATTTCATCAGGTACCAATCTTTCAGCATCTGAGCAATTTCTGTTTTGATTACACACAGCACATGATGAATTAAAAACTGCCAGAAGCCTCACAAAGGCGTTCTGAAGCGGGTAACACATTCTCCTGGTCTGTCTCCGAGATCGCATGTGCCACAAGGGGAATCTACTGGACCAAGAGGTCACAGGAAACGTGTGTGAAGAGGGAGTTTGCTCTCAGCTGCCTCTGAGCAGCACTGATTCCAGACCAAACACATGTCCTGCTTCCTGCATCTTGAGGGAATTGATTTAGAGCAGTAAGGGAGACATATATCTGGGAGAAAAATAAAGCACTTTCTAGATAGTAAAAACCACTCCATTTAAATGTTTACATGTTCATACCCTGGCAGGGTCTCTTAGGACAACTAATCTTTTAGCTACTCTTATTCATTTCATGGCTCCTCACTCATCAATATACTCTTAATGCCAACAATGGAAAAAGTAAGCATTTCCTTCGGTTCCTGCAGACTACAAAGGCTGCTGCTGAGAGAACAGCCTGCTTGGAAAGATTTGATCAACAGCCAAAGTGAGCATGTTATTGGGCTACACTATTCTCCTTCTCTCTTACCCAGCGCAGTCCACTCAGAGCAGGACTGATAATGTTTTGTTTCCTGCTGCAAAAACACAATTTCTCTCCTTGTTTCTCTTAATTAATATTTCCCCTTCCACATACTGATTCCAAGAATCAGAATAACTGCAGCTGTTTCTATTTCACAGCTTTTTCGTATCTCCTTTTATGCACCTCTGTGTCCTAATTTGGTCTTCTCCCCAGCTAACATGCTGTCTTTTGGCCAAGAAACTCCCTCCTTAACCTCTGTTTCTCCAGATGTTCTATTGTAATGGACATACTATAAGCATAGTTCATTTGTTTCATATAAATAACCTATGAGAGCACCTTGGAATGACCACACATCTTTCAGGTGTGCTATTAATATAAAATAAACTATTTTAACACATCCTTAATCTTTCTTTAATAATCCATCCTAAGTAAATTATCTTGAAGCAATGCTGCAATATGATTGATGGTGCTCTCTATAAAAATCTCACTGTTGACTCAGTACAAAAGAAATACCCTAATAACAGAAGCTCACCCTGGATATTTAAACCGGAAACAAGGGGATTGGAAAAGAGTACTTGTATTTCTGAAGTAGCTTAGTGAGTTTCATGTTCTGTATGAACAAGATAGATGCCCTCCTCATGGTGCTAACAGCTCACCGTGTGTACGCATCACTGGAGTTATCGCTAAGTGCAGCATAACTGCATGAAGTACTAGCACTTCCATGCAAACAGCCCTTATCAGAGTTGTATTTGCACATCCATACAAAGTGATAGTTGTAAAAGAATGGACAGTTACTGGAACAGCCTGTGCTCTATGATACTTGAATTATTGATCAATTACAAATTACTAACAAAGTGTTAAAACATTTTAACAAATGTGCTAAAACACATAAGTGTTAAAACCTTATAATAAATCACACAGACAAATAAAACATGCCTAGGGTGAATAATCTTCTCTTTCTCTCTTCTTCTTTCTGTATTCACTACCAGAAATATAGCACTAACTTACTTATAGTAAGGGTAGCTTCCAAAACCAAAAGGGCAATATATTCCAAGAGCTAATGGTCCTTTGAAGTAAAAAGAACACCTCTTCATGTGTTATTATCTCAGATGCCAAAATAGAGACTGCTAGACTATCCTACAAAACACATCTCTGAAGTTCATCAAAAAATTGGCAAGTATGGTAACAGATTGCCTTTTTGTTCCTTTTAAAACATATATTCTGGCAACTTGGATAAACACAGAATCCTTAAAAAATGCATCGATATCATCTGGTAATACACATTACAGTGCCCTAATTTAGTAAAGACAAGTGAATAATAAAAAGAGATACATTTTATTTGATCACAGTACCTGACAAACTAGAGCTTTGCTGAGCTATATTTCAACATTAATCTGCTTCCAATTTCACAAGGACTTCCTACATTTCACTGTAGCTGATTCCTTCCACAGAAGGAAAACACGGATTCTGGTTCATAGGCTCCCAATTTCTTAAAGAAAAAGAAAATAGAAAGTTTAAAAAGTACTCAAGATCCTAAATAGTTTGCTGGATCTAGACCCTATTACTCATGCCACAGGGCATTTTTAAACTCAGACTAACTATGTATACTAAAGACACAGCAAAGATTTAGGCAAGTGTAACTGTTTCACTACTTCTTATGCTTGGGCATGTGCAAGAGCCAGACTCACTAGTATCAGAGCTAGAGCTGTGAACATGTGACTGCCAGTGCCAAGAATAGGCCCACACGAAGACTGCTAGGAATATCAAGATACAAGGACACTTGAAATCAAGCCTTTACCAGAACAAGTAAAACCATAACAGAAATCTTCCCTAGCACAGAGGCATACATCCTCACTGCTGCTAAAGTCTGGTCTTCAAAGAGTTTTGAGGAAGCACTAGGTAGTACTATTTTATCTTGTCTGCTAAGTAGATACACCTTGAACTAAGTGGTCCTTTTGAAAGGGAAGGATTTGTACAGTGGAGCATCCTGCAGGCAGGAGCAGACCAGTCTGCTAACAGCAGGATGAGTGGGAGCCAACAAGGTGTGTGGCAAGGCAGGCAGGCAGGCAGTCAGGGCTTGGTAAGGAAATCCCTACCGAAAAACTGTGGACTTAGCTAAACAAGGAATGAAGCGTGCTCCTCTCATGATGCTACAGATAGTAAGATAACAGTGTGTGGCTACAACCACCTTCAGTTTTCTGCTTTTCTCAGGGAACAAAGCAAAATCTTAAGTGCTCGCCTGCCACTCAGACACTACTGCCCCAAAGGATCTGCTTTCTTGTACATACACAGGCATATATACATCTGTCCTCACATATGTGCAGGTAGATTTCCACTGACATGTTCAGAAAGAAACACAGGTTAGCATTATAAATTATATTATCATGGTAAGAGCTATAAAATGTGGTGGATATATCAGGAAATTGCTGTCCTGTCTTTGTATGAATGCATAACCAACAATCTTAAAAGACTTGCATATCAGGGTATAAACAGAAAAAACCCTCAAACCAACCAAATAGAAACACCCACCCAACAACCAAAAGGAACACAGATTAACAATAAAACTGTGAAATTTGCTTAACCATCATATTAAGTCATCAACTCCTTCTGTAACTTACTATTGATGTTAAATCATATTATAACTAGTACCCCTTTAACAAGTTATAGACATGAGTTCAACTTCAAGGATGCAACTGAAGGGAAAACAGTTGCTAAACATTGGAGAAAAGTGGACCTTATTTTTAAGCAAACGATCCAGACTCTTCAACTAGTAGAAAACAAATAAAGCGCAAAACACTGAACATCTTTAAAGATGTCACCACTTTTATTCTAATTACGCTGAAGGTATGGCAAGCTGAGTCAAACACACTTCAGTAATCCTCAGTAGATTCCTTTAGTTACATTTCAGTAAACCCCAGGCGGATTCCTTTAGTTATTTGAAGAAGAAAAAAAATATTTTATCATACTGCTTTTTCAAAAGAAGAACAAATTTAACTTCAGGGTTGCTAGCTAGTCTCAACATAACATCAGTTGTACTGAAAATTCTATTTGCACAGAAGAAATAGGAGGTTTTATCACTCAAAATTAGCAGCTGCTGCTAAGATTCATGAAAGCCAATCAGGACATCAGGAAGTCCCCAGAAAGCTGCTTTAACCAAACAGCTGAAATAATTTGTAATTTCAGTGCTTTGTTCCACACACAGAAGCCTGAAAGTCAGACCCATCTCACAAGACAGGTTCTATCACTGTAAAAAAGCTATGGAAGACTTTACTGACACCACCAACAGTCTTGTGGGAAGGTACAGAAAGGATAGAGCCATGCTCTTCTCAGCAATGCCCAGCAGCCAGGACAGGAGCTAGTGGACTCAAATCAACACAAGGGAAACCTCAGTCAGACATCAGGAAAAATGCTTTGCCACAAAGGTGGTGGGCCACTAGGACAGGTTCCTCAGGGCGGCTGTGCAGTCTCCACCCTTGGAGAAGGCACTGAGCATCATGTACAAAACTAGCCCTGCTCTAGGAAGGCACTGGATCCAATGGCCTCCAGCCACCCCCTCCAACCTAAATAGTTTATGATTCTGTTCATAGCATGTCACAAAATGGAGGAGAAATGAAGATAAATAAACTTACCAGCCAGCTGGGCATTTTAAAGAAAATAAAAGGGCCCTTACCTGGAAGACATAACAGAAAGCAAAACCTTAATAATTCATCAAAGTCACCAGTCTAATGAATTGTAGTAACTTATGGTATGTAAATAATATACACAGTTATGCATTCATCACATTGTGAACATTTCCCCCATTATGCTCTGTAAAAGATAAGATAGAGTTACGCTGGAATACATACCAAGTCTCTCCATGTTTGCACATCCTGCAGCTTACACCCACAGCTCAGAGAAAATAAGTTTGTCATCTATAGGCTCTGCGACCTGAACGTTTTTATACTGGCTTCCTAACTATTTCAATTTCATCGGACATGTGCCAACATTTCTTGTAGACAATTTCACCTTCAGTCCCTGCTGAGGATCTGTCCACTAATGACCATAATGAAACATGCTTTGTGTGAGAGCCTGTTCATTTATTTTCATTCCCGTGAGTGCCTTCAGAGACCAGTGTTGCAATCACAGCTACTTACTATTTAATTCCCAGCCAAATTTATGGCCAAATTGAAAAATGGATGCAGGCTGCCTGATGCAGGATGCTTTTTGTCTGAAGTGTCCTCATGGAATCATTACACTTGCATTAATCTTTAATCTGCAATTAAACAATCAGTTCTATGTAAAAGATAGCTGCAAACAGATCTCCTGAATGTGTACTAGACAATATATCTTAATGGGCGTATGCGTGCTCTGGAGGGTCTGGGGGAAGAGAAGTCAGCAATTAGAACAGCATCTATCACTGGGCCCCAGGTCAGAGAAAGGTTAGGGGAGAGGCAAACCTCCCCAAGGTGCTGAGCATCCATCCGCTACCTGACCTGTTCAAGGGCTGTCTTCGGCAGTGGGGAATATGGAGACAAAAGCCAGGTGGGGGTGGGAAAGGAGATACAATGGATTAAGGCATGGCTTCGCTGATAAATCTCTCTTGGCAGAAAATGCAACCTGCTTTGAATCTGTTTCTTTCCAATTAAGAGCCCTGCTTCCAGCTCCGGCAGATGCTTAATTGGAGACTGAGGCTGCCAGGCAGGCAGCAGCACCATGATCATTAACAGGTAGTTTGAAGCCATTAAGGTGTTCCTGCTTGTCAATTCTCCTCTCATACAGCACTGACATAAACAAATGCATCTTCCTCCTCGTGGCAGCCAGCTCACCTAGCAGGGAGAGGTGCATGCGTGTGTGCTGCAAACTCACCTTTGGTTCCTGAGACTGCAAAGTTATTAAATTAGCACCCAAAACCTCTGATTCAGTGGGGAATACAAAGGGCCGGCCTGTCTGGTATAAGTGTAATATTAGAGTGGTACCAAATGGCTTCAACAATAGGTAAGCAGAAGGGCATCTGTTTCAGATTTGACTAAAATTGCATAATTAGATCTTGGTAAGAGATCCGTCTGCTCACATGTGTTTTTATCAAATGCTCCTTCTTGATCCAAATAAGGAACCAGCTCTCAGACTTCAGTGGACATAATTTCTGATGCAAACATAGGCACTACCTTAAGAAACTCTACACCTGCGAACAACCTCCTGTATGAAGAGATGACTGCACCAATACACCAGGTTTTTAATTAGAAATGTGGAGAAACAACACTACGATGATAGCTGTGAACCCTGCCTTATTACAAGACATTTCTTCCTTGCAAGTTTTAGTCTTAATAATTCATTCATTGGTTTAGAAAAAAAAAAGTAGTCACTGGATTCATGTGAAGCAGCAAGATTAATTTTGTTTTCAAGAGGGTAATCCTGACAAATATTCACAACTGTCCCATTTAATGATATCAAGAATTCACTAGCACGTACCATTTGCAACATACAAATCAGACAATCTCAACAAACATACACTAATTAAGGGCAAGGAAGTAAAAGACATTTATTGATTGTAAGGTCTAAAAACTGATTAAATATATGTTGTTAAGGAGTTAATAAATGATTTCACTTTGCTATACAATGCTCTACGTACACCCAGGGCTATTGTAGCTAAATGGCAATCCAATGCTATAGTCTTCCATTATTTTCAGTGGGATAAGACTAGCAGACTGTTGTTTTCCCTTCAAATCAGGGCACTGACATACTCACTTGTACAAAGGAATAAATGGTAACTAGAAGGTGAGGACAAAACTACCATATACAAATTATTTTGAAAAACGAAGACCCATTTGTTTAAAAGATTTGCAAGGAAACCTCATTCAGCTGCTACATAAAACTAGTATTTTATAGCTGCACAGTAATCATGGAAACTTCACAGCTGTGGTCCACTATCAGGGAGAAAAGTCCTCAAATGTGCGACCTTTTTAATGGATTCTATCCCTACCCTAAGGTTATACTGACTACAATGACTATAAAATGATTAACTGAAATCCCTCTTTTCTGACAAACCCACTCTTCAACAACATGCTGCTCATGCTTCAATGAGTAGGATCATCCTGACAGAGAAAAACTAGGGCCAGATGCCCTTAGCCAAGTTATAGATGGGAAACATATGGAGTTGTCTTTTGTAAGGTCATGATGCTAAGGTGTTTGCTCCCTGCCCCGACTGCAGGCAGGCACTCCTGGGCAAGCAGAAAAGCAGCCAAAGCACACTGCACCCACACACCCAGAGCAGGGCAGTGGTCCTTGCCTGAGGAGCTTGCTACTATATCTGTCTGCACCAGCAGGAGATCACAGGGCTTCCTATGAGCCATGGGATAGGACTGTCTGGGGCTTAGTCACCTCCCTGCCTATCACTGGCTCTAGGGCATGAGCAGCTTGGTCAGACAAAAGCCAGAGTCCTCAAGTTCTGCCCCATAAGAAGAATTTGCTGCTTAGGTTGAACAAATATAATCATATAAATGACACCATATATTTACTACTTTCCAGTTCCCTTTCTGCCTCCAAGTGACACTATACTGCACTTTTCCTCATCACGCTTCTACTCTGCTTTACAGAGTGCCAAATGAAAATACAGCTTTCATTAAAATTTAAAAAACTGTCCATTATTTATTTTGCTCCTATAATATATGCAGTTGCAGAAAGGGGTCAGAGAATGGAGGGATATTTTACAAGTTCCCTATGAAGTAAAAGTCAGCATCTCTCCTTTTTCTCCTTCCTAGCACATACTCATGAGCACAGCGCACACACACACGGCATAATATCATTGAAAAATAGACCTAGACAGACTTCAGATGATCACCTAATCTACTCCTGTCTCAAGGATTTACCTGAGAGGGGGTTTATTTAATCTATTCTCAAAACCTTCTACTAACAGAAGGCTACTAGCAACTCTAAAACATGCTTCTTACTCTTGTAAGGTTTTTCTTGGACTAAATCCCAAATCTACACTGTTGCAGTTAAAGCACATTATTTATCATCTCACTCTTCACAGGCATGGAGAAGAGACAGTCCTACATGTACCTAGATCTCTCCTGTCCAAAAGGATAACAAACCTCTTGAGCTTTACTTTCATGCCAGCCCTTAGGTGTGATTTTAGCCCTATAATTCCCAGTTACTTAGAATTATAAAAATCATAGAATACCTCCCTCACAGTAAAGAAGTTTTTCCTCATGCTGATGTGGAACTTCTCTGTTCCAAATTGTGACCACTGCCACTCATCCTATCACAGGGCACAACTGAAAAGAGACCGGCCCTTTCTACTTGACACCCACCCTTCAGATATTTGTAAACATCAATAAGATCCCCTCTCAGTCTTCTCTTCTCCAGTCTAAACAGCCCCAGGGCTCTCAGACTTTCCTCATAAGAGAGATCTTCCAGTCCCTTAATAATCCTCATAGCCTTTCTTGGACTCTCTCTAGTATTTCCCTATCTCTCTTGAACATGCATATTTATTCTTTCTTTCTCCCACCCATAAATTATGATGCTTTACACACTGAGCCATGCTGCATATCCTTAGCAAGAATATTCCAAGAGTATTTCGCTATTTTGATGATGCCAAATTAAAAGCAGAGCATATGCTGCTTTGCATCTGTCAGTCATATAGCACTTGCCTTCGAAGCACAAAGTGACGGGTGGTCATCTGAGCAACACTTTGTGCTTCCATATTCAGCTCAGCAGTCTACACAATTTTAACCAGGGAGCTGCAAGGATAAGGAGCAAAAATATTTTTACCAATCAGGTTAAAATGTTTCAAGTGGCCCTTTTTTGCTTTCTGCACACTTCTGAAAGATGACTAGGAGTCAGTGTGAGATATTAAGCTCTGCTGGTGGTGTAGTGATTCATAATATATTAATAAGTAAGAATGCTTCAATTTTGGTTTGACACTGGCAATAGACTAAACTGCAGAAAGAACATTCACACAGAGGTGAGAATAAAAACTCCAGAATATATACCCTCTAGTATTAGAGTACCTTGAAAACTGTAAAAATGGTGTTTTATTTGTAAAAATACTGTAAATCAGTTACCACTCAACAAATCTCCAAAATGAAAAATTGCCTCTGAATTTAGCATTTCAAGTTCTTGCCTATGAGTAAGTTAGAGAAATTGAAGGAAAGTGGTGATGTGCTGTTCAGATATCATCTCTTTGATTTTTTTTGTTATATTTACATTCACATTTTGGAGACAGCAGGAGGCCCCTGTCAGGAATCACAGCCCCATTACACTGAACCAGGGTATGACTGGGATTTCCTCCCCAGACAGCTTACTAGCAGGTTAAGCCTCTTCAGATAAATGAGTTGATCCTATCTAGACATTAATGCTTTAAATAAATACTCTTTCCTCTTTGAGGGCAAACTTTCCACCCCTGAGCACACTTTCAGAAACCATGCATAATTGTACTTACTTAATTGGAAATAAATCTACATACACTGCAGGCTTTTAAAGGCAGAAAGTATACATCATGTCACAGGTCACATGAATAATGGCAAATGGAAGTCAGGCTCCTCAGAAGGCAGCCAATAACCCTCTGACACCACCACGGATTGGAAAGTCGGTATCACAGTAGGGAAAATTTTTTGTCAATTAAGAAGTTCCTTTTACTACTTCTGGAAAGAGAAATTGTGAAGTCAGGTTTTTAACTGAAATGTTTCCTACTAATGAATGAACTTTTGCTGATCTACATCAAAGCCAAAAGGTTTGTTGTAGGATTGGGACGGATTTTTCTGGTTGCTTTGGTATTACATCCTTGCTGTACTCCCAGTTGGGATTGGGAAAATCACTGAAACAAAAGTATATGCAAGATTTGCTTGCAAAAATCTGAAGACATAACAGTTACTACAAAACAGTCTCTTTAAACATATTCTATGTTTTTAGAGAGGCTTCTAATCTCCTGTATAAGTTACTGAAATGCTACAGCAATTACCTCCTTCAAGTCTTTCTGTTGGCTGATCAAATACCTACAAAACTTCAAAACTGATTTAGTATGGATACAGATTGTATCTTACACTCATTAACTGAACATCCAAAACATAATCTGCGTGTTCACTGACAAAAAAACCCAAACATCCAAAACCACCAAACATCAACCCCCCATTCTGTATCTTTATTTCACAACTGCAAGAGAAGTGGAGAAAATTATTAACTAACTTTTATAGCAGCAGTAACAAAACATGATCATACAACTGTAAAACCTGAATCAGAAAATTATTATGTTGATCCTCAAGTAAGCAAAGGATTGGGTCATTGCTGTAGGTTGCCCGCAGTCTGATGAGGCCCTTGCTAACAAGAACCTTGGCCATTTCAACAGGCTGTGCAAAAATATTCTTGTCTTACATGCTGCTAGAAATTGTACACCACTGCTGGCTTTCTTAGGAATGGTGAACCCTTAAAAACTGTTATATCTGAGGCTTTTAATGCTTTTTAGTTCTCATGTGTGGTTCTCTTGTGTCTCAACTTCTATTGACTCTCTGTAATTTCTCAGAAGTCTTCCAGTATTTCCTTAGAACCTCAAACAGAACAAGAAATTACAAACCTCTTATAAGAGTTACACAGGTGCTTTGCTAATATTTACCGCCTTTCCACCTTCTGACACTTTGCACATAGGTGCTGGTCTCTTCTCACAAGTAACTAGTGATAGAACAAGAGGGAATGGCCTCAAGCTGTACCAGGGGACGTTTAAACTGGACATTAGAAAAAAATTATCACTGAATGGCTTGTCAGGCATTGGAATAGGCTGTCTGGGGACGTGGTTGAATCATCATCGCTGGGTTTGTTTAAAAGCCTTACAGATGTGGTGCTTGGGGACATAGTTTAGTGGTGGACTTGATGGAGTAGGGTTAATGGTTGGATTCAATGACCTTAAGGGTCTTTTCCAACTTAGATGATTCTATGATTCTACATTTTCTACATTGTCAGTAGCTATTGCTGGCTAGTGGAAATACAGAGCATATAAACATATACGAACCAGAGTCGCTCGAAAAGCACAATCCACATTGAGTTCAGGCCACGTAACATCCAAGGGAAAGAATGAAATAAACCCCAGAAAGGTAAAAGGACACTAAATAAGGCAAAGATTATCAAAACAAAGGTGTTCATGGCTTCTCTGACTGAGAATCAAGACCATGTATTGTCCATGGATATTAATTCTGCAACTAACATTCAGATATAATGTACAAGTCCTTTATACCCTGTGGCTTTTTGCATTGCAAGAGCAGATGATACAGGTCAGGGTTCTGGTGGCGGATCGTAACTTGAGTTGAAGCTGAAGTCTGCAGCTGCCAGTAGGTCACAGATTTTTATATTCTTTGCTTGTGCTAGGCTAAAGCTTGAAATACACTTTATCTGTATGATCTCTCTCTGTCATTAAAAGTAATGATTTTTTTTTTCTCTGGGGAACGAGGAACAAAGAACAAAACTTAGCACAAAATGCATCCAGTTATATTTCACTGGAAAACATAGTGAATGAAAGTGAAAACAAAGCAAAAAGTGGACACAAGGAAATTTCTGATGCTAAATTTTTATACTACATCTTTAGGAATGTCACAAGGATTACACTTATAGGCATTACCTATGCATAGAAGCTATCACTGATTACCATGCATCTTCTCTGGCATTTTTGAAAAGTTAGTCACAAAATGCAAACTAGAAGGCATGATACATTATTATATGATGTCAGTTCTCTCTTGGATTTTTCTTTTACTTGTATACTTTCTCCAAACTCAAAGAAGCCTATTTTAGCAATCCTGCCACTACTTCCCTAAGCCAAACAAAATGAAGGGACGCTCAGCTCACTCTTCTCTAGACTTATTTTCTTCTGCAAAATTTGAAACTTCCTAACAACCTCTCAACCCATACAGTCTACTGTCACCCTTGGATGTCATTGAAATGACACTAATAGTATTTGTAGCTGGGTATGACACTCAGCCACCAGGAGCAAAGCTATTTGGCACTTTAATGCAAATGACTGCATTCATCAAATAAGCTTTGTTACTTATTCATTGTGTTCCTTATCATTCCTTCCCCAAACCCTGGTGCCTCTGCAGTGCGCACGGAGGTGTATCCACAGCAGCATCCCGGCTGTAACCCCCACCCCCTTATCAGGCAGAACAGGGTGCCATGGGAGTGACCTGCCAAGTCACTGCATTCCCTCTCCTCTCCCTCACCCTTTTGTGCTGTGTCGCTCTTTGTCCTCATCCACAGGATCTGTCTCCCCCTGCTTTGCTCACCGTGCCAAACCCTCTCCCACAGCTGGAAGAATGATTTGCAATGAAAGGGACTCTTGAGAGATCTGTAATTCCCTCCTTCTACTCCATCTCCTCATTTTCCTCCACAATTGACTGCTCCGACCAACCTTCTGCAGGGTCAGGCTTTTAAAAACAACTACAGCAACAGAACAGCCCAAACCATCATGCGTATCTCAGCAGCCCAGCAGGCTTGCACAGGCAGAAAACAGTATTGACAAGTTTGGAAAGGGACAGACGCCAACTCTGATGCAGGAAGGCACTCTGGGCTTTTTTTTCATTAAATCTTTCACCGCTTAACACAGTTCAACATATCATTCTGTACCTCCGGAGAAAAGCTTTTGGAGGATGCAGCCAGAGATTAATCCCGCTGTAATTTCTACTGCTGCTGGCGGTACTAACTGCCAAGGGATTTTGGGGAGAGATAATGGCATTGTTAGCTTGTAACCTAGGTGTAAAAATGGTCTTAATAAAACTGGGATGGTTGAGGCCCCATCAATAACTGTCACACACCAATTTTATTGGATGTAATAGATGAAATCCATTTGAGGTGATACAGGAGGCTCATCCCAATATGATAATTAACAGAGGCTGGGGAGCTACTCAAAAAACTGTCTGCTGCAACGGCAAAGCATCCAGGACAATTCAGTCAGTTTAAGTTCTAAAGCAAATGTAAAAAGTAAAAAGAGCTTTAGTAAGAGGACTAGTCTGGATCTTTCTTCAGCATAAAATGCTATTAAACAGTGTATAAAAATTGTGAATAATTAAACCACTTTGCAATGATTCTGTCAGATATTCCATAATTAATGTTTGTATAAGAACAGATTTTCTGTTTTGCAAGAATCAGCAGATAATCAGATGATTGTTAATCTGCAAATATGCTGATCCAGGCATAATTATTTTTACACATGTACCTACCCTTCCATGAAAACATAGGAAAGAGACATTTTCTCTACCCAAAGAACTTCTGTAACATCATATGTTTGCTGTAACATATTATGTTTGAGGCATAACCCTCAAACAACTCCAGTTGTATTCTTTTTCTATCTTCATCAGAGCTGTTATTCTTTATTTTAGGGGGGAGGGGAAGAAAACAGAAAAAAAAACAAAAACCAAAAAAACACCAAAAAGGGTGGACTCCCTAATTTCATGCTCCTGGAACTCTGTGTGACCTTGAGAAAAAATTCTTTATATACTTTTTTAAACTTCCTTATCTCAGATCAAGATTACTCTACGAGACTGAAGGGTATTTTGATACTATGGTTAGGGTATCAGACCAAGAGTAGCACTAATACACACTTTGTGCAACGTACCTATATATACTTAATGAACTAAGTGCAATGTTCCCATAAATCTTCTTTGGAAAAAAAAAAGAGTACTTAAAGATTTATAGAAGTCAAAGGCTAAAAGAGAAACAGAATACTAGGAATTCATCAGTGTGACAAAGAAAACAGCAGCTACTTAGCACCATAAGACAGACAGTTTTCACTGGAAACTCTCATCTGTTGTCATCTGTTGCCTCCAATTTTCATAAGCATTCTCACCGTCCTGTATCTTCATTTGTTTTTCACTAATGGAACAAAAGTGGTCATCAATAGGTAACTGAAATTATTAACATATTGATAGTTTATACTGTCTTCTACTAATCTTATCTGTGAATTGACTATATTTCCAATGAAGACTTTGGAAATACAGTAGGTCAGAAATAATGAACTAGACTTTATGGTTTGTGATGTACCATTAGAAAGAAGCTTTGCAATGGTAATTGTCAAAGAAATTTTTCTTTGCATATGAGAATTTTCAACCGACTCCAAAGCTTATTTCCTTAAACCTCACTGCTTATCCCATCCTGTGACCTGATAAGTAAGCCATTGGACCTGCACGGCCAAGGCAGTGAAGAGTTCTGCTACACAAGAGAAAAACATAATTTAGACACAGCAATTCATCACTCTCGTTCTTCACAAGGTTAAATTTCACAAGGAAACAAAGGATAAGGAACAGGCTGAGATACTTAATGTTGTCTTTGCCTCATTCTCTAATAAGTAACACCAGTTGTTCTCGGGGCATCCATCCCCAAGAGCTGGAAAAACAGGGATTGCAAGCAGAATGAAGCCCTTATAATCAAATGTGATGCCCATTGACAAGAAGGGCCACAAGGAGGATCCAGAGAACTATAGGCCTGTCAGTCTGACTTCATTACTGCGGAAGGTTATGGAGCAGATCATCCAGAGTGCCATCAGACAACACACACAGGACAGCCAAGTGAAGTGATCAGGGCCAGCTGGCATGGGTTTATGAAAGGCAGGTCCTGCTTGACTAACCTGATGTCCTTCTGTGACAAGATGACCTGCTTAGTGGATGAGGAAAAAGCTGTGGATATTGTCTATCTAGTAAAGCCTTTGACACCATTTCCCACAGCATTCTCCTGGGGAAACTGGGTGCTCATGGTTTGGATGGGTGTATTCTTTGCTGGGTAGAAAACTTACTGGATAGGCAGGCCCAGAGAGTAATGGTGAATGGAGTTAAGTCCAGTTGGTGTCAGGTCATAAGTGGTGTTCCCCAAGGCTCACTAGTAGGGCCTGTATGCTCTATTACATTATACAGTCCTGTTTGCATTACCTTAGTAGAACAGTGGTTAAAGCACAGCTGACCTGTCTAATGGATGAGGGAAAGGCTGTGGACATTGTCTTCATGGACTTTACTAAAGCCTGTGCCACCATCTCCCACAGCATTCTGCTAGAGAAACTGGCAGCTCATGGCATAGACAGGTGGACCCTTCACTGTGTTGAAAACTGGTTGGATGGCTGAGCCCAGTGAGTTATGGTGAACAGAGTTAAATCCACTTGTCGGCCAGACACAAGCAGTGTCCCCTAAGGCTCAGTTTTGGGGCCAGACTTGTTTAATATCTTTATCAATGATCTGGATGAGGGGATCAAGTGCATGCTCAGTAAGTTTTCAGATGACACCAAGTCAGGTGGGTGTGTTGATCTGCTGGAGGGTAAGAAGGGTCTATGAAGGGATATAGACAGACTGGATGGATGGGTCAAGGCCAGTGGTATGAGGTTCAACAAGGCCAAGTGCTGGGTCCTGCAACCTGATCTAGTGGGAGGGGTCCCTGTCCACAGCAGGGAGGTTGGAACTAGGTGATTTTTAAGGTCCCTTCCAAACCAACCCATTCTATGATTCACCACTGAGTATAAGGTCATCTAAAGCTCAGACAGATTTTCACAGTCTTCATCTAGGACGTATAGACCATTATCAGAAAAAAGTGCAAAATGTCTGCTGACACCTTCAGTCAGCTGCCAGGAGCTGAAGGCATAACATGCTTCATCCCTGAATTAGTGAAGGACACAGAAAACATAACCTAGCTGCATATTTATTACCCTTAAAAGGAGATCTAAAGGTATCATAGTGCAGAAAAATCCAAAGGCGTGCTTACAGAAATGGGAAGTAAAACGCAGAAGCATTAGATATTCTATTAGCAGAGGGAAAAAAAAAATCTTTCAATTGGCCACAGACTCCACAGCAGAGAAGATTAAATTTTAGTAGGAAATTATCAAATCAGCAGAAAATAAAATTGATCATTCCCATGCATACTGCAAAAGCAATATTTTACCGAGAAGACTGAATCCCTCAAATACAACATAAAAGCTTGCCATAATGACAGATAGTTCTATTACAAAAGGTACTGAGTGGATAATTAACCACTGCTAATACCTATCTGAATATTTGAAAAGAAGAAAAATTTATTCAAGTGGAATACAAACTATTCATCAAAGCTGCAAAAATATATAAATTAAATTGCTGCAGTGAAAACACGCACTAGTCAGGCTATGTTTATGATCCCCTGACAGTAGATGTATAAACAGGAAAAATTTACCACTCATTCACTAGAGGCTAATGAAGCAGAACTAAGATCACACACACACCATCACTCAAGTGCAGGACATTTGCAACTTCTCAATTTTATATGGAACTGGCTGTTCAAGTCACATATTCTGTAACAAAGGTCATTTTTTCTTTGTTTCAGTCTAAACAGTAAACTGTAATTGGCTCAGAAGTTTCATTTTTCTTAAACTAATGTTAATTTAATGAGTATTCTCTCCACATTCTGAGATATAGGTGATGGAGGACTTTGCTTTCTCAGATCCCCAGTCCATCAGTTACATATAGCAAGGCATAAAGAGCAATATTTAATTGAAGTTTCCTGCTCTGTAAAATGATTTATACTCTCGGCTAAATAGCCACAGCACTAAACTTTGGGTTTTTTTATAACAGTTCACAAAAATGAAGAAATCTAACCATAACACAAGTCCATACTATGCTAGCTACTGCAACTATTTAGCTGCATATGTAGAAACACCTAAGTATCTGTAACTTAAGAAAACACTTCTTAGGGCTAAAATATTTATAAAGGACAATCAGAAGTTTATGCTCTGTAGACAGGTGCAAGTAAGGTCTAAATTCTCAAACAACGGCAAGCTTCCAATCTCTGAATGTTCATTTAGCATAACACAAGCTGCATTACTTTGTCAGCCAATAGAGGCATATGGACAGTATTCCTGAATATACTCTCAGCTCTGAAAGCTGTAACATTTGCCACTTGCAAGTGTAAACATATTTATGAATTTTTAGCATCATCTTATTATGATGACTTTATTTATCTGCGTCACGTATCTTCTGGAAGCTGTCTGTGAATGAAATATAAACTAGTGCTCTTTTCACAGAGAGATTGGAAGTATTTCCCACGAATTTACTTTCACAGAGGTTCTAGCAAAAATGTTGCCCTGCCCTGTTGCCTTGTTTCAGTCCGTGGGTTATCCCTAATTTATTTACACAGCTTATAATGCACTTAACATAGATCTAAGCGTGTCAGTTGCTCTGTGAACACAAAATAGATTAAAAACCATAGGCCTGTTTCTAAGAAGAAACAAGTAGTACCTGGTGCTTCCAGCAGCAAGCTAGGAAAACACTCTCTGGAGATGAATTCTGCCTCTCTTCTCCAAATGGGCCCAATATAATGCCAATCTATAGGAAGCATGACTTACTCCTGCTGTAAATATAAATTTCCACTACACTTACAGAAGCATCCTTACTGAAAAGTTTTAATTTTTATTACTGCAATCAGTGTCTTCAGTAAGAGGCCAGGGCAATTCTCTCTCCCTTCTGCAGCAGTTGGACAAAAACCATGCTGATGTGGGGAGGCAAGGTGACCATTCCTGTATTTATTTCTTTCACAGCAAGGCAAAATACATAACCATCAACTAGAATAATAAAAAAAACCCCAGCCTACCACTGGAACCATGTTCACAGTATTTTAACTGCAGACAGTAAAGTTCTACTCCACATTTCTGTACAGATTAGTAATGCCAGTGCCATGCGTATTATTCAAATCATTATACATGTACTGTGGAGCAGAAAGAAAGCTAATCAATCAGAATTCAATACTTACTTGCATTCAGCCCATGCATACCATGCATATAAACTCTTTCACTAGAGGAAGAAAAATAGGAGCCATAAAAGATGTTTTGGTTGAAATGGTTTGAAGAGCCATCTCACAACACTTTGTACAACTAGTGCATTTAACTGTGGATGAATGTGCAAATATAGCTTATAGAATGGCTCAAACCTCCCATTCTTTCCCATCTTTCAGTTGTTACTGAGGTACAAGCAGCAAGACCTATGATGCTTTATAATTTTGTGGTGGTCAGAGAATCAAATTAAAAGAGACAGAAGTAAATACTCTCTCAGTGCTGTACAGTGTTCTATGCAATAAAAGGAAACACGATTTTCTCATCCCTTCTTCTGCATTCAGATTTTCTACACTACAACAAAAAGCTAGGCATTATCAATGTCTTTCCAAATAAAAAACATGGGAACATCAGCTTTTCTGAAAATCTGTAGCCCAAGACTTAGAGCAGCTTCCAAGCAAATTCTTCTGGTGTACAGGAAGGTGGGAGGATGAAACCTATCCCTTCTCAAATTACACCAGAAATTAACAGCACTATAATCTGAATGATGACCTTTCTGCATAGTGATAAGAAGTGGTTTTCTTTGGCAACAGAATTTATTCATTGGGACCTACTCCCAGCAGCTGCTGCTGTCACTGCAGTCCAGAAGGGTAAGGTGAGAATTCTATCCCACTTCCCACCTTTTTCATAACCCACTGAAGACACAGGCATTGGAAAGAATTACCACTATAGGGGTGCAAATTTCAAAGCATAAGCTATCTGATGCATACTTTTGTCCTAAACAAAATACAAGGTGCATTCTGCCACCAGTCTCTTTTCCCCAAGTCATTTCAGCAAAGAGTAAAATCTTAGTAGTATTATATGCCTGCACATAAAGTTCATGCCCCTGTTTACATTGGGGTTATTTGTTCAAGTGCCTCTAATGTTAAGAGCAAAAATGTGTTTGAATAGTCCAGAGCTGTCCTGCATAAGCATGATTTGACTAAATTTTTGCCTGACTTCCATTCATTTCAGGAGTTAATTATCTGTAAGAATGTTTTTTTAAAATAGTGAACCCACTCTCGGTCGCAGGTCAAGTAAGCACCTAAAGAGCACAATAGAGCTCATAAATTACTAAATTAAGGTTCTTAAAGTCTTATTTGACTATTTTAATCTTAACCAAGCTCCTCTTCACAAATTATAGATGTGAACAGTGGTCTGGATAAATAATAACCCAAGTGAATCAATCCACTGCCAACACAAGAATATTATCCACTTCATGGCATGTAATCTCCAGACTCAGAAGAATGTTGGAAAAAGGAACAGGCCTTGAAGCCTATCAGCAATCCCAAATAATTACAGATAATGGTACAGGAAACAGCCTTTCAAGACTCAGAGCTTTCTGCAGCATTTCCCATCCCCCAAGCCAACACACTTTGGGAACTTTAGACAGAGCACTAACCACGCCTGGATTGTGAGGACAAAGCATTGACTTCAAGACACAGTCTAAGAAATTTAAATTCCCACCACAGAAGTTTAGAAATCTAGAACATATTTGGACTTTTAATGGAAATAAACTTTAATGTATATGACTATCACTAGGGAAGTGAACAGCTCCATTCAGCACTTGCTGAAGTCACCCCAAGAGCATCAGGGAGCCTAAAGGGGCCCATTACATTGCATTTCTGGGAGATGAACTCCTCATGATTGAAGCCCAAATTTGGAGGGAAAAAAAAAAGAAATGACAGCTTCATGACTATGCATATATGGGAAAGAATGGTGGGCTGCTGTATTCAGAAGGCGGTCATATACACTCTAAATAACCAGACATACTGATCACTCAGGAGCCTTCCCTTTTGATTTTCCTCTGTGGTTTGTCTTTGGTTGTCAGTAAATACTACATCTATTCCCGTCATTCAGCTGGCTAATGGCCCTCACCTAACTCTGAAACATTGGATTAACACTTTGGGAAGCCACCTGTATCCATGAAATAAAGATAAAACCAATACTATAAAGGCTTTTGTATTTCTAGTCTCCCATTAATTGCCCTGAAGAAATTAGTGTAAGGTGAGCAAGCGCTTAGCACCAAGCAGAACTTTGTGACATCCCACACAAGTGCACTCCCAGTGCACAGCAGCTGTGGCCGAGCAAAGCGCCATGGGTTTTTCCTCAGAGGAAAGGCCTGGGCTTGTCAGACAAGCCTCAATCCCTGAGAGGATTCCCTGAGAGGGTATTCAGGCATACTAGCAATATCTCATGGGCAACATTACCAGAGGCAGCTGATACATCTAAAATGTATGTTCATTGTCTGTTTATTGTCTCAAAATTAAAGAAGAAAATATCAATATAAACTTACTGCTCTCAATACAATATTAAAATAACAAAATAAAGCATCTAGTGCTAATACGTATCGATAAAAGTTTAGTAATACCGTTAAAATCAGAAATAACTGTTCAATTTACTCTAGATAGCAGTAGTGTCTCATTTGCTCTTTCAAAGGCATAATCAGTTGAAGGGCACATTTTTCTTCTCTTTGTTCTTTCCCATCAATTTTAATGGGTGCAGAACATCAGTCACATGAAATGTAATGGGACAAGAAGATGGATGAGTACATTTGAAGCTACTAGTCACAGGACAGAAGACATCCTGACAAAGTGACACTGGCAGCATAGGGTTCAACAATAGAGCCTGGACAATATTCAGTAAGTGAAACTACAGTGCTACATGATTTGGTATTCTCACTGGGCAAAATCCTTCCCCTGTCACTATTTATCATTTTCCCCACAGGTCAGACTTTCAGAGACATTCTCCTACTGAACATGACCAAATGACATTTTTAATTCAAGAAAATACGTAAATCTAGGGAGAAAGTGGTCATTTGGAGATAAATGGGAACAACCTCTTGTATTAAGAACTTAAGGCTACCTCATCAAGAGGTTTTAAATGGTTTAGAACGATTCACATCTGATATATGAAATATATTATGCTCATAGGAGTGAGAAGCCTTTGCATCTATGCTGACTTTAATGACAGGAACAGGACTCCACTGCTGACAAACCAGTATCAAATCTCCCCTATTTTTACTAGTACCTGAAGAAAGTAATATCAATCAATAAATATTTAGAAACTGCTCCATACTAAAAAGCCTCTAATTTGAAAAGTACAACGAAATATATTAATTAAAAAGCAACATGGCTCCAGAGCTGTTGGGAAATTAAAACAGATCTACACTCTACTTCAACGATCCACTTGTGCTATAACTTTACCAATAATTGCTAAGTGGATTGATCTAGCATTTTACAACACTTATTGTGATCACCATCATCATTATTAGACAATACTATTCCGGTTTCTTCATTAACCATTTGCCAAGATCTCTACAGGTAATCTTTAAAGCTTTAAATAATGCAGAACTTTATAACAGAAGGGGAAAAGAGAAACCTGGACTTCTTGAAATATACCCATAAGAGAAGGAATTAAGACCCAGACCCCCAAGTCCCACTGCTGCGCTAAACAGGCCCTATGCCTCAATACGGCACAATCAGCCATTCAGTGGCATGCAGTATCCAGAAAGCCAGTCACATATCTCACAATGGGAAACCCAGAGAGGATGGAAACTCCATGTCAGGAGAAGGTATGAAATTTGACAAACAGTACACCCAACTCTGGAAAGCGCAAAATATTTTAAGATAAAAGAACGCTTGATTCACTTTTGGCTTCCAAATGTCACGTGAAATAACACACCATTTTAAAAGTTACTGCATATAAGCTGTTTTAAAAGTTAATCAACATAAGTATTTCACTATGATGATATATAAATAATATTAGACAGACATTTCTGGAAATTTCTTGTATTTCTCCTCTAAAACTATGGTTTGATAAAATCATTATTTTTTCTGTGAAGTATTGTGGTTTTGATGATATTATATGCCTCAGTGAAAAACCATTTAGATGCCACACACATTTTCTAGAATTCCCCAATTATAAATCTACAAGTCTGTCTTTCCTGACTGTAATAGTAGACTATGTGACAAATAAAAAAAAAACATCAAAAACAAAAGCCAACATAAAACCATATTGCAATGAGAGATGCCACCCCCACATTTAGTGGCCCTGACCTCTGAGAAAGCATTCCAAATGCTGAACTTTAACTAATAATCTAGTCTATCTTTTCTTGTCATTAAAATCTGTTTTGAGCTGGCAGTGCACATGCCCATGGATATCGTAAGAAATGTAAGTATTTCACATTCTAGCCATGAGGAAGTTGAAGGCCTGAATAATGATTATTCCCTGAGCAGCTTTCCCTGAAAATCCATCACGATAACCATGAAAAAGTACATTACAATTGCAATCAAACATATTAAATAGGTCAGTCCATTGTTCTGTTATATCACAGGTAAACAAATATAATCCTTTACTGCAATTATTTCAATTGTTCAGTCCTCATAAGGACTTAGTGAATTTCACCCATTCCCATGCTCCTTTTGGTCCTCAGGACAGGAGTCCTGGCACCGCAGTTCATTATCTTTTGTGCTTCCCAAGAACCTCACCAGTTTGCTGTGCATAGGGGCAGAACCTGTTACATTTTTAAGAAGGATGGTCCCCAAATGCATGTGTGAAGATGCAGAGGCAGAACCCATGATCCTAGCCGGAAACCAGCCAGGGTCTCAAGCATGCCATGACATGTTTGAAGAGCCATGACTGTTGGCAGTGATGCCTGTGAACAAACCCTGACAGTCCACAGCATACTTTTTCCTCCTCCTGAGGGCCATGCACAGCTGCTAACTCCACGTGGGTGCATCTCAGTCTCACCTCTCAAATAATGTCGCCTACCCTAGACATACAGAAGAATCTCAGACCTTCAAGACTGTTTCTAAACAATTATCTTTCAAATTTCCTAAACTGTAAAGAAAACCTTATGGATGTTTGCCAACTTTTCTCACCAATCATAAGTGAGGTTACTTATAATGAAAAATGTGGGTTTTTTTCAAAACAGTATGAAAAAAACCACTAAACAACAAACCCCCCAGACAGTAAGAGATATGAAACAAGACAGAAAAAAAAAATCTTTGGCTGAGTGAAAAACACAAAAACTAAGTTGTATCTAGACAAATTAAAGACATTTGTAGACTTTTGCAGATTTAGTTATTTCAGGCTCAACTCTGACATCAATACACATGAAGCACAGGAATTCTACATGCGACGTGGTAGTCTGGAATATTACTCATTCATAGAAACATAGAATCATAGAAATGTCTGTATTGGAACAGACCTCTAGAGGTCACCTAGTCCAATCCCATTCTACCATGCTTATGTTGTTTCATAGGTCAACCTCCTCAGACAAAACCTCTATGGAATAAACTGATACTATATGGAACCTGACCACAAATCAAAGGAAAACGAATGTTTGTTTTGCTTTGCTTTGTGAATTATCAGGGTTTGCTTCTGTTGGTTTAAAAAACCCCAACAAAATGCAAGCAAAAAAAAGGCCTTCAACCTTCATCCTGGAAGAACATGAGCAAATTATTTTTCCACCTCACAGAAGGGTATGTCCAATTTTCTAACTTCCTCAAAGTGAAACAATAAAACCTCACAATAGTGAGGGTCCTGCAAGTTTATATCACCCCATTAAGTAGAAATGGCCAAATAGCCATGCTCTCCTCTGCCAGTCTACATCAGTATTTTAAACTAAAATACAAAATATGAACAACTCTACGAGAGAGTTTGCATTGTGCTATATGAAGACACTGAAATTCCAATTCTGTGTTCAGTCCACGGCATTAAAGTATTTATAAAATTCTCTATCTGGATCACTCATTATTATTAAAAAACAAAACAAAACCAAACCCAAACCCTTTTAACAGTTACCAATCTAATATCCTCTCTTAACAGACTGATTTTTGTTACAATTACTGAGCAAAGTAAAACAAATGAGACATTTACTACACACAAAATAGCAAATAACTGCCTTCACTGCAACCACAAAGTAAGTGTATAAAGAATAATCTGCTTCTATGCTTTTCGATTCTTTCATGTCTTGATATTTTGAGGTGACATTTGCAAACTAGGAAATCCTCTTGCTCTTGAAAACAATAAAAATAAGTCTACCTAACATTGTCAAACTACTTTTCATGAACCTAGAAAATAAAAGACTTTCTGACTGAAATTAACCAGTGGGTTCAAAGTTATGGGGTGGACAGAAAAGCAAGTACTATTACAAAAAGTTCATGTCCTTTAAAATAACATATCAAGCACACTCTGAAGTTAAACATCTTTAAACCACAGGTCCAACCATTTTTCAGCTTCTTTTAGAAATTATTTTTATGAGACCTCACCACATCCCTAGGAGTAGAAGAACCGCTGGTTATCACCGAGCCCTGCTGTACATGTCTCCATTCATCTCTTAGTTCTTGAGAGAAAACTGGTGAAACTATCTACTGCCAATTAATTCTTCACATACACTTGGCAGAGAGTTTGGCTGACATTTTAATGCCCTTCCACTTCAAAGAATCAAACCAAAAATACCAGCCCCTAAAATATGCTTCTTTGGAAGTCATCAGTCTGTGAATGCTCAAATGTAGCAAGATAGGCTTCATCACATCACTCAGGTATAAGGCTCACATGCAGATATGTTTTGCCTTAGGCCTAAGGATTATATCCACACCAAATCACATCAGGAAGCAAGTCTCAAGAAAGGATGGCTCTGTAAAAAACGTATATATATCTGACCATTAGAAGAATCCTGAATCCCCATTGTTAAATTCAAGATGTAAGGAACAGCAAAATGACAGAGAAAATCATGCTATTCAATACTTCAACCCCTTTTTTTTATTATCATGGTATTGTATATCCCTGTGGATAACTGATATAATCTCAGTACGCTTTTTGTAGCTGCCTCTGTTGTACCCATCCTCTGAATTCTTATCTCACATACTATTGTCTGCTTTCTTATCTCAGGACTCTGTTTATCCTTCCTCTTGAGGTATAAGCAGGAACTGTATGTCTTTTAAAAGACAGTAAATAAGGACAGAAAATGAAAGTCTGGCCCCAGTGAAGTCAGTGACAACACTTCAGAATTTCCTGGATTTTATCAGAAGAAAAAAAAAAAGAAAAGAAAAAGGCATTTTATCAGAGGCAGTTGGCATAAGATCAAACACAACACTTAGGTATTTAGCATATAATTCAGGTGTCATGTTCAAAATAATTATCCCCAAAATGCTGTTAATGACTTTATGTTTTCATGAAATTAGATGAGAACTTCCTTGAATGTCTAGTTGTATTCACGGGTGTCTTCTCTACAGTCACCATCCACCTGGGTGGCCAGATCTGCTTATTTTAAGCAGCCTATATGATACCAGACCCAAATCCCCATGGCATAAGCCTTCAGGACTCCTTAGGCAGCCTTCACATTTAAACACAGCTCTATGATGAGAGACTAAATCCAGACAAGAGGTGGCCTTTCGGATGCACCTTATGTTTTAAGCAACTGGCATGTGGTGACTCAAAGCACAGAGCTGAGGTGTGGGTGCTCGGGGCTCTGGGGTCAGTTGCTGAGGGGCAGTCAATGCTTCCTAGGTCCATAGACCAGTACCTGGGGTGGGACGGTAAACTCCTCCACCAAGAGCAAGAACTCAATTGTCAGCAATGCTGCAACACTAGTGTCTTTTTTTAAGTACAGCCTGCATGAACATTATGGCAATGAGATTAGTTATTTAGATGAATGTTCCTCAATTACCCATCTAAAGTAAATAAGCAAGGAAACAGAAGAACCATGAAAGCTGTGCCTAACCACAAAGACCACCTCTTATCCGTAGGAGAAGTCAATATTTAGGAACTCAATTTTAAAATTCTTTTCAGTTCAGCAGAGGTTCCTTAAGATGATTCCAAAAACGTTTCTAGGACACTGCTAGAAACGTATGACAACCTTTACTTGATTATGGTTTTACCATAAATACTTTGCTCTACTAATATGAGAGAGTGCAGCTTTGAGGGAAATTACATAGAGCAGAGCTCTAAAATTGTTCAGTCAAGCTGAGAGGAAACAGTACTCCTGTAAGTCTGTAGACTCCTTCAGCAACTCAAAATATACTTTTGAAAATTTCAGATAGATAAATCAGTATTCAGAAGTGGTGCTTAGAAAAAAAAAACAATAATCAGGGTGTCCTCAATTGTTTTGTTTAAAAACTTAGAGAGGTGCAAAAGGAAAAGCTAGGAAATGCAGTAAAATCAAACAAGATCTACTTTTGGTACTGCTTTAATTCAACTCAGATAATTCAACTTATTTCCAGACATTAGATTTAGAATTTTCTCCTTTCATATTCTCCAGAGGTAAAAATGTAGTACCACAAAATGTCTATTAAAAATAGAACTTAGTATAAATGGACCCCAAAAATGTGTTCGTGCTGATGCAGCAAAGATAGTACTTTTCCAGTGCTGATGAAATTCATGAGGAGCACTTGGAGATGACACTGAAATACAGCAAACAATGGTGACACAAAAGCTGCTCGCAGGTATCTCCAGAAGGAATGAGAGTTAATGACCAATACCATACTGTGGAGTTGTCTTGAAAATACCACACATGTCTAAGTACCAAAAATGAATACTAGTGGCTGGAGTTTGGTTCAGAAAGAAAATAAGGATAGCATCATCTACTCTCTTTAATCCCTTGAATAAACCCAAACTTCAAGACCAGAAAAGGCAGGTTCTATTGACATGGAACACTGTGTGGTCTCCAGTCTACTTTCTTTATTCCAATGCCAGCTATAAGCAGCATCTCCTGAAAAAAAAACCACAGAAGTACCCTGCTTTTTCAGTGGGCAGGCTTTATGTCTCTCTTGTGAACACCTTTGAATTGCAAGAGATGTACCACTAAAACTCAGTACTTCAAGTAGCCCAAGGGATATCAAGATGAAAATAAAATCAGAACTTTAAACTGGTGAAAATTTGAGCTTTATGTTAATTATGGAAACCAACATGAGAACCAAACTGCATAATCAGTCTTCAGAGGATTTAAAAATGCTGCAAGCAGGCTCTGCTAAAATCTCAGGTCAAATGTAAAATATAAATGTGCAACCTACTAGTTTTAATCCCAGCTACACCACTGACTTTGTGAGGTCTCACAGATTGCCTGTTTTCCCTTCGAGCTTTTCTCCCTTCTTCCTTTCAATTCTAAGCTCACCTGAGACAGGACTGCTTCTTAACATGAAACTCAAAAAAGAAGTTCACACTGGTTTTCTGGTTGACCTCCAAAACTGTCCTGTCTCTCTGTACCCTCTTTTTCTCTGGGCTACCTGCACATTTTGAAAACAGCACAAACATTCCATTAAACAGAAATGATTTCCATATATCCACAGAATTCTGTGAAAAAAACTGCATTTTCTTGAGCCTCACACAAGGCTATTGAAGATCACTGCTGAGGACTGATCAGATGATGCTTCAGTTTCATTCCCTCCAACCCTTGCCACGTTTCTCTTATGGGAAGTGTCCTCATCATGCAGCTAACAAATGACTTAAACTCATTTTTTTCACCCCAGCAGTGTAAGAGAAAATCATCTGAGAATTGAAGAGGTCTGCTCCTAATGGAAATGAGTACACACCAGGTTCCACTTTGTTTAAGTGACTTGATGTAGACTTCCTGACTGCACACTCATTAGCTCAATTCTGCTTGTACAGCACACAGGAAATAATAATAATAATGTGCCCCACGAAGTAGCATGTAGGACCATAAATTTCAAATTGATACATCTTCCATTTCTCCACTGGTAGGCAGAAGAGGAATTGGGGGGGGTGCTATGTCTGATAGCTTCTCTTGGTGAAGTCAAGAAGTAAAGCTGAGCCATTCTTACACCCTGAAGACAGGTGAAGAGGCACTCGGAAGCAAAAAGGTTGTTCACCAATTCATAGTTGTATCTCAAAAGCCTTCATTCTTAAAACAAGACTATTTGACTTTGGTTTAATCCCAGTTTGCACGTGCAAAACACATTTAGCAAAATAAAAGCCACTGTCATGCAAGCAAATGTTTGCTGGTTTTGGAGAGGGCCTCCATGGACTCTGAACTGCTATCTCAGTGAAAGGCAAATGAGCCTGGAGGAAGGGGGTGGGGAGAATAGCAAGATATGATACATTTTCTAATGACATCTTAATTTCCCAGCAGCTCTACAACAAAAAGCTCTTCAGTGCTGAATATGACTTCACTACAAACAGTAGCAGAAAACATGCCTCACTGTAAACACTTACATGGTTTTCCTCTGCAAACACTCTTTCCTTTGTTTACTGTATTTTTAAGTACGAGTACATGGACCACCCACAGTATCAGGTATCCTAGCACAGGAAAGGTGAGAGATGAGGCGAGGACTGCTTTCTTATATGAATATAAATTAATCTATCTGATCCACATATGCTAGTGAGCCACAGCTCATCCTCAGTCAGTTCATGTCCCTGACAGGCTAACTTGTCCCAGGCTCTCCAGAAATCATACAGATGAAAGAGCCAAGGCTGTGGTATAGGAATTACAGGACTGGAGAGTTAAAAAGGGATTTGCAAATCAAGTAGTAATGCCTGCCTTGGCTTAATTTAATTTATCATATTCTACTGCTGTTCCCCTCCACAGCAGCAAATCAGTATTGTACACAGAAGCAGCTATGGTGTGAGATACTACCTGATCTCTACTGTAGCACCTGGTTAAAAATATGCTCAGTATCCTTTGGGCTCTGACCTGCATACACTGAAACAAAGATAGGGATGAGTTTACAGATGAACACAGGATCTGGCAGTAAGCACACTAAGTCATTTCTCTGTTCTCCTTCTGCACCTTATCAGTGACATTTCTCTAACAGCACAAGATGCAGCACCATGCTCACTGCTTTTCAGCTCCCCAAGGAAACGTGCTCAGATCCTCCCAGGGATTACACTTTATCTGGCAAGAACCAGAGTAAAAAGTGAAAGCCTTAGTTCATTTTGCACATTGGTTATACACATCCATCGACACTCCAGCTCAACAGCAGAGAAGATAACAGAAAAAGGGAAGAATTTATCCAGAATCTCTTAAAAACCCTACCTTTGGGTTTGCTGATCTTTTCAATAGCATTTATTATTATGGAACATTACTGCAAGGAATATTTTGAAAATGCATTCACTCTAAACGAGGAACAGCCTCTTTTTTTCCCTACACACATGTAGCCCTTTAAAAAATGCCTAACCCCCTTCAAAGCACAAACTGTATTTCTTACTACCCAGCACAGAAAAGCAAATACCAACCTACTCCACTCTCTCCATTTTAGACTTTTGGATCTCTTTGGCAATCCAGAGCTGGGGAGGAGGAACGGTAGAAAGGAAAATGGGCTGCTATGCTTTTCCCTGTGCTAATGCTGTAAGAAAACATGATGATGGGATTACATCTAACTATTGAACTAAAGGGAAGTGTTCCACCTAGAGACCGTCTTCATCAGGCAAGGCAACGGGCAGGTTACCTGCAAACGGACACTCTTTTAGGATCCAATACGCCTTCTAGTTCTGTGGTAAAAAATGATGCGGAGGTATTGCCCCCAGTAGTAATTAACAATGTTAATCTTCTTCTTCCTCTCTATGGTGATAAAAAGAGTCATTTTTATATTTAATTAATGCAGAGGATCATTTTGGAAACTGGCTAATGAGGCTCTGATCACATTACCATGAAAATGTGCATTAACACTGCAACTGAGGAGGCTGCTTCATGTGTAGAGAATCCACTTTGTAATTAGCCCACTGTGAAATGAATCACATCAGGAGGAACTTGGAGGGAACCAGTCGGCAATGGGCACTTAGCTGCTGCTGTGCCAATAGACCACCAACACCGTAAGCTGGTTTTGCTCCTCCGTGCTGCCTGTCAGCAGCAATGCAGTCCAAAACTGCAAGCGTTCAGCCTCCGTCAACGGCAATGTGTCAAAGCCAGGACAAATTACAGAGAGGGAGAGAACAGATGCTGAAAGGCACTAAACTTTAGTATGCAAGAGTCTGCTGTGCCAAGAGGAAAAAACAGACAAAAAGCTGCAAATCAAATACTGATTCAATAGGATCCTAGCAAGAATTTATGGGCTATTATGGTAAGTGCTTGTTTCGTCTTTTCTCATCTTACTCTGAAGGAGCTGGGAATGTGTTAGCAGCACACTGCTGCATTGCTACTTGCACTGATATGATGCTGAAAGAGATACCAAAATTTCTAGATGGGAATAAGATCTTTGTCCAGTAGTAAACAGAAATAATGCACATACACTGAATGAACAAACAGCACACCTCAGCTGTGTAAGCCCTCTTGTACTCAGTACCTGTTTAAAGGTGACAAGCATGTTTCAGAATCATTGCAATTTTAATTAATTAATCTGAAAATTTAACATACCTCTTGGCCAGCACACACATGCCATAAAAACTTTGTTCCCTAACTTAGAAATACCTGAGATCATACACCTAACATTTTCTGAGGCAGCAGTGGAACTTATCTGAAATCAGTTTTATTACCAAAGCCAAGGGCTCCCTTAAAACATCATCAATATGGTTCAGTGAGACTGACACTATATGACTGACAACTTGGCAGAAGATGCACAAAAATGTTAAAAGAATCCCACAGGAAGTCATCTGAAGGGGGAGTGGCAAATGAACAGAAAACAACAAGCACCCAAAAATACTAATAATTACCAACCTCCCCCCCACCCCAACAACAACTTAGCTAGCAATTTTGCAAAGGAAAAAAAAAAAAGGGAAAGCAAAACAAAAGCATCTCTACTTACTCGCTGTAATGAACACATATTTTTACCCTGGAGATGCTGGTAATATCCTCTGCACTCACCTGTGAAACTTCATAGAGCAGTTTGTAGTGCTCCTCTCTCTTCTGAAAAGTGCACAGATTGCAGCCCATCCTAATAAGCAATACAAGAGCAAAGCCTCTAATTTCCCCAGCACTGAAAGGCAAATGCACTGACAGGGAATCACCCTCCAGACTTGACTACTGTTTTTCATCAGTCACTCCAGCTCCGAAACACAGGCACGCCACTGTTAGCTGGAAGCACAAGGCAGGGCAGTGTGTAGCAGCATGCTCTTCTTCCCTTTCCCTAACTATCTTACACTCACGTATACACACACACAGAGTTTCGACTCAGTTCATGGCAACACTCCCCCTGTCTCCGCATCAGTGCACATGACTACACAGATTCTCACTCATGAATATTAATAGCCTCTCATTGATTATTTATGACAGAATGTGTTAGCGGGGAGGGGTGTCATAGCTGCTGCTGATGACAGATGAATATTCACTAATTAAGAAGCAAATGTACTGTGGTTAAACAAAATTCACTTGTGTCAATACCATCTCTGTTTATTAAGGTTAGAGGGACAAAGCCTCATGTATTTCACTGACACTCGCCTTAATTTTTACAGTAATTGTGAGACTAATTCATGAATGGGGGTGGGAAAAGCAGAAGTCAAATCTTATGTTAGGTCTCCACCTTGTGCAACAGGGATCACAGAATAAATTTAAAATATCTGCAAGCATTTTAGGAGAGTGCTTGGGAAATCTGAGCTGATGTGGCTAAAATTTTGAAGCAAAGAAGGAAGGTGAGAAAATTAACCCGGATGACTATGCTGCTAGCTTCACCTTTGACACAAATTTAGCCCAAATTCCAGTGTACTCATAAAAGGCACGAGTCTGTAACAACTCATCGGGCATATCCAGTATTTGTGGAAATTCAGGTGATGCCTAATCTGGTGCTTTTTACATATATACACACATTGTACTATTTATTAAATAATCTCACATTCAAGTCTCTTCTGTAATGTAAAACAGATTAATAGTAATTATGGCCCTAATTTCTAAGAAACTCAATAGGTATACCCTCTTGGACTCCTAGATATTAAAGCTTTTATTATAACATGCCATTATATCTAATTTTACCATTTGTAAATTACATTTTAATGGCTCCACAATTCTCAATGTGTGTATAAAGGCAAGGATGCATTTAAAATTAGACCCACATGTTAAATGTTAAGGCCAATGGAAATCACACTTAATTCCAGGCTGACACTAATTCGTGTATTGTATATTGGGTAATCCATTGGTAGTTATGCAAGATAAAAAGCCAACGCCATGACAAACCAAGACAGAAAATAAACAAGTTGCTTTTGTTTTAGCACTCCTTTCTCAGCAACTCTGCTAATCAAGAACTATGTCCTTGTTTTAAAGCATCTTTAATCTGGAGGGGATAGCAGGTGGGATCCAAAGCAGAAATAATTACTTGGAAACCAACAAAACCAGTTAGTTAAGATTGACACTAGGCCCTAAAGAGTCGTAATTACTAAGCACTGATGTACAGCTACTATTTATTTTTTTGGGTGCAGTTTCCCAAAAGTGCTTTGTCAAACATGTAAAATCGATAACAGGAAATGATTCTAATGAGCACTAATTGTTAACAAATTGGCTTTGCATCTAGCAGCACCTCAAACACCACCAACACTGGATAGCAAGCAGATCAACAATCATGTGCTGCTTATCAGTCCTGCCCCTTGGGATGTAATAATCCGATTTTCTGGGCCTTAATTTTACCTAACAGCCAGGATGAAAGCCAAGCACAGAAACCTACAGGAAAAACTGGACCATTAATGTGACCTCTGCATATTAGTAGACTTTGCTGTAAACTCTGTGTAAATTACAGATAGGTTTAGACTAAATCTTCATTAAGTTTCATCAGTTTTAATAAATGTGCAGAGTCAGGAGAAATCAAATAGTGACCGCTAACAGAGGAAACTCATCTTGTATCAGCTTCCAGTACTGTTCTGGAAATCACAAAAAATTTATTTGGTGAACCTAAGAACCTAGGCAGGCAGGTTTGGTTCTGAACTTTCCCAAAGTCCAAGGGTTTCAAAGCCAAACCACAGGAGGCGGGTTCATCATTGTAAAAAAGACTCAGCCTCTGTTCTCCTCCTCCACAGTCCCAGGAAATGCTGTTCATGCTGAGAGGTTTAAACCTATGAAGCAAACATCAGCTCAATCTTTGAAGGTTTCTATATTGTGAGGTGCAGAAGAATTCTCAGATGTGTAAATTTTGAACTTAAGAAAGTCAGATCAATGAACTAGATGACAGTCATGCAAGGACAACCATGCCATCTTTCGATGAAAGTGTTCTTTCCTTCCACTGACACAACTCTTTCCTCTGACACATACACAGTCTGAAAGCTGAACTACATTAATAAAAGGAGACATGATTTACACTGGTATATTTTTGAGAGTCCCTTAAAATTAGTTCTTAAAAAATGTGGCGGAAAGAATGTATTACTACAGGAATCCACTTGTATAGGTACAAGAAACAAACAAACAACAACAAAAATCCTGACAGATAAAATAAGCAGTGGAAAAACATAGTTAATCCTTCAGCAGTTTCCCCTGACAATCTCTTTTTTTCATTGCTCTTCCTCTGTTTCTTTTGTTTCCCTCTCTGAAGGCAACATAGGCTTCTCCATTAATTTATCAAGTGTCTGCCCTCTGCCCATGCAGAGTGTAAAAGGATTCTGTCTTCTGCTTCTGCGGCCACTAATGGGCACAGTCTACAGATTTATTTGAGAAGGAATGGTGTACTTCCAGGTTCTTGAGCTCCATCTAAATACACGGCTTTGACTTTACATGTGGTCAAAATACCAAACTCTGTGCAGTACAGAATGACATTCAAGGCAAAACCTGATTGAACTAATGACTAAAATGAAATAAGTGGTGTGATTTGGTTAAGTTGAATTTGGTGTTGAGGAGAAAGCAACCTCTTTTTTTCTCTTCCTTCTCTCCCTCCTCTTAATCCCCCCTCAACATCAAATGTGTAGCTAAAGGCAAAAAGCTAAAGTCAAAAATTACAAAAACATAATCAAGTAATTCTTATTCTACATGTAATACAAAGATACTTGAATAATTCAATGCTCTTTTTGATTGTGCAGTTCTTCGTGTTCATCACCTACAATTTAATGTTGCCATAAAGACTAAAATCATAATTTATAGTAAAATCAGGAATGCGATAATGCAAAGGGATAGAGTTTAATTTCACGAGTTACAGCAAAAGTTCTGTTAACATTTTCAAACAAGGTGCCCTTGTTTAGCTCCCCTAATTCATTTTAAGTATCTAGGAGATGTTTTACACATTTGGTATATAGTCTCCTCATTGAGGTATAGAAGTGTCTAATTATAAGCACCCATGCTTGAAAGTTTATCATTACAAAAAATTCAAGGCAATGACACTGCAAATTAAAGGCCACTCCTTTATATCTTCTTTATCACACACTTAAAAGGCATATAATAAAATTTTCATTTTAAGTGAGGATAGTGAAGTTTTGGGTCGAAACCCAGTCACACGAAGACAGAATTCCAAGTTCTCTTTGCATGCCTTGAATTTACACTCTCCTCTTGAATTTACCAACCCCACTGCATTTACTCCATAATTTTTTAAGAATTCACATAAATTTAGCTCAAAGAATAGATGGCAATGCAATTTAGAGTGTCAGGGCTGCACACCTGTAAAACAAAAATATTGTAAGAAAAATGCTTATCTCCATTTTCTTAAATAAAGGCTCAAAGTCATAAGGCTTGACCTCAGTGTCACCATATATTTTAGTTCATCATGGTAATTACCAGGTTTTATAAAGCCTCAGCTGCTGGAATCAGGTGATGGTATGCATCAGTCAGTTTGTGTATTAGAAAAACAAGGAATTTTCCAACCCTATGATTTCAGATAAAAATTAAAAAACCTCTACACAGAAAAAAAAACCACAAACCCAAACCAACAAACAAACAAAAAAATCAAATGAACTCCCTACACATGTGAGCTGGGCTGGCTAGCTTTCTTTGTGAAAGCACCATACTTTTACCAGGATTACTGGCCAAACCTCAGACTGCTCAGTTGTTTGTTTGGTTGGTTTTTTTTTCTCTTTTCTTTCTCAAAGTTTAATCCAGGATATTCTTTTCTGAGATTTTCACTCTGAGCAGCTTCCTTATAATTTCTTAAACTGCTGCCACAATCAATTACATAAGTGTGGCAGAACACCAAGTGATGTCCATATTGAACTGTAAGGACTTAGGAATGCTTAAAGACATCAAGCGGACAGTGTCAGTTAAATTGAGAAGATTGGTCAATGCTGGCCCTAAGAGTCTTCTCTAAACTAAATACTTTGTTAACAAATTCTAAAAGAAACTGGACTTTTTCTTGACTTTCTCTTCCTTGTGAGTTAATTATAAGGAAACTATCTGACACACCTTCACTTTTTTTAACCATGTGATCATTTGAAACCAGACTGATAGATCTTTACTAGAGAGTTTCATCACTATGGAGTCTACAGAGTAGACTTAATCACAGATAAGCTTGAAAGAATTTAAAGAAAAAGACAAAATTTTCTTCAGGATAATCAATCCTTAAATGACTGAACACAGTTGTGGAAAAATACTCTTATTATAGATAAATTGGGATTTGAAGTCCCATGTCAATAAACATTAAATAATTCACTTAGGGCACATTGCTAAAATACTGACTCATGGTCTCTAAAGTGGTTATTTCTACTCAGAAAATACATCTGGACTTGTGGATATTTTCCTTGAACTACAGGTTCAATGCTTAGTCACAGTAAGAAGTCAAGTAGAATGTGAGGAATTTTAGGAAAAAGTACTGACATCAGAGCAGAAATTATTGCCATGAAACTTCACAAACCCCAGCACTACCCACATCTGAATACAGTCAGCAGTTGTGGTCTTTCCATCTCTGAATCATTTAATGGAAATGGAAGAGATACAGAGAATAGATGAGAAACACAGATGTGTAATAGTTCACTTTCGTTATATCTTTCATCTTAATCTGTATTTTTTTCCCCTCATAAGGAAGTAATTCTTTCTCACATTACACAGTGAAATAATCAGACAATACATTTAAAGCAACAAAAGGAAGTCTGGATTTTTTTTTTCCTAAGTAATTTGACTGTGGAACTGATTACCACAACTCACTGGAAGCAAAAAGCAGGAAAGGGTTCAAAAAGGTATTAGACAACTTTAAAACAACAAGAAGATAACTGACAATAGTCATCTGCGTGCTCAGGAAGCCTGTAATTCACTGACTCCTGGGAGCCATGTGAGAGAGTACAGTGGGGAGATTTCTCTCTATGCATCCATTCCCTCCCCTCGCTGATAGCTTGCCTGTGTTTTATTGTTGGACTCTTCAGAAATCTAGTATTGGCAATATGATCCCTTTACTAATTCAATTCTAAATCTCCAAATTAAGAAGTTCTTGCACAAAAAGCTAGAATATGCAGTAAACTGAATGTTCGTTAACTAACACTAGCTGGTAATACACCATGTAGTTAATTGCATGACAAGGCTTTATTAACGATAGCGTAATGACTTTGGTCTTCAAACATGTTTATAAAAATACATTTTATTATTCTCCTTACTGGTTTCAAAGCTTTTCAAGCTACATCTATTTAAAAAAAAAAAAATCAGATTTTTTTTCCACACACCTGAAGATTAAATCTGAGTTTTTCTTTATATCTGTGTGGGAAAGAAAGACCTTCTGGAACAGAGATATTACAGGCCACGTTCAGGCCCAGACCAAAGACAAATATCAATGAAACAGCTCAGTGAGAAACTGAGCTCACAATACAAAACAAATTCAAATGCTGAAGCAGCAAGAACTGTTTCAGAGGATGAGAGCAGCAGTGAGGACTCCTTGTCTCTGTTTTTTCCTCTGATAACCAAGTCATTAGAAAAGGTTTTCCCTTTTAGAATCTTACAAAACAAGTAACACCTGTCTTACAAGAACATAATTCAATGAACCTTTTAAGTCTTTTCAGAGCTTTTCAAAGAAAGTACTATGGAGAACTGTTACACCCATTCAAGTTCTTCTGCTGAGGCCACCCTCGCAGTCTCCAGCACTCAAATATAATTAAAATGTCTTGTGTGGTTTCTTACTTAGAACTTTTAAGTAATATTCATGGTGTGCTAATCAGCAGAAAAGTGCAAAAGAAAAAATTACTCCTGACTTGAGAAAGTTCCTTGCCATAAAAGATAACCATAGCAATTTGAGGTATTAGGAAAACTAAACAATAGATACACTTAGGCTGGGGTTATGGTTGAACATGTCTTCATCCCAGAGTGGCTAAAATATGCTAGCTAGAGGTAGATTGGACTACTTTATTTTCTATCGCCTTCCAGTTTAAGTACCATCAGTTAGATAAATCTACAAAAGTAGTTTTGGCACACTGAGTATTTCAAAAGCGAGGTTAAAGATGCTGAGAAGAGTAACCTGTCATGAGTAATGCATGACCATTACAGAGACATATTTACCAATACAGACACTTCACTGTTCATTTTCAAAGCTCATGCAACTGACAATCTGGAAGAACACCTTGAAGGATACATGCAGTGTAACATATTATTTTGTCTTGTCCCACATAAATGGTCTACTGTGCCCTAAAAAACATCCCGGGATTAAGGAACTTTTCATAGCATTGAAGCTCAAAAGGAGACGTACCAAATCAGGCCATAAAAGCAGCTGCCTTCCTCCTTTGCCAAATCATAAAGATGTTGTAATTTAACTGTCAGAAGGTCATGTTAATACAGTAAAAACCGGTTTTGCAACATAGAAGTAACCTAAGTCTTTAAAGGAGTAGTGAGGCAGAGGGGAGTTGGTTGGTTTTGTATGAATCATCATGACTTCATCACCTTAAAATTAGCATTAGGTAGTATATGAGATTTAATCTCAAATCTGCCTCCCAACACACACCTGATTGATAGATGCAGGAGCGACACCACACAATACTGCAGGAAGAGCTGTCCACACCACTCCTGTGTCTGACATCTGGCTAGTTTGATTTAAAATTACAATTTGAACTGAAATCAACTCTGTTGACAGTCATTAACTGACTACCATAAAAGTGCCATTAATTCTGTTGTAGTCAGCCCTATAAAATCCCCACAGCGTCAAAGGTTTACTTTGTCACTGTTTGGGCTTTCTAAAGCTTAAAATCACTGCCAGTGCACCTGCTTTCTAGAAGATCATTAGGTAAAAATCCCAACGAAGCCCAATCAACCTGGCTTTAGTTACCTTACCGTCTGTTCTAGAAGAAAATTAATGTTATTAGATGTGTCTTTCTCTGAAAATTGCTGGTGTTTGGTTACTGTGCCAGCTGTCTGGGAGGTGTATGGGTCTGCTGGATGCTGACCCGGCTTTCTGCCTAGGCAAAGCCCAGTCCTTGTCCCCACTCCAACACCGCTGGGTCCTTGTGCCAGCTGCTCCACCAACATCAGGGCTCCCCAAGCTCCCCTAGTGCACCAGACATCAGCCTTGCCAACACAACTCCCCCCAGACCCCAGCTCCCTGCAGTGCTCACCCAGGCCATTGTGAAACAGCAGCTCCAGGTCTGAAGTCAGGTATAAGGAGTTAGGAGGAAAAATGACAGAAAGAGGGGAAAAAACTCCTGCTGAGACACACAGATAGAGACAAATGAAATCCGATTATAGATACCTCTTTTCTTCTATTCTGATGTCCTGCAGAAAATAAATTAGCATAGCAAATCCTGCTTTATCTCTGAAGGAAATTTCAGATCCTTAGTTCAAAATCTGTTCTTTGCTCCTGGGATAAAAAGCCAAACCCAAGAGCTTGTCAGCTTCAGAGGGGAGATTTGTCACACACCAGTGGTTTCTGGGGGTGGGTACCCACCTGGACCTAACTGCCTGACTGCAGGGACACCTCTGCCACACAGCCACTGCTCAGCTCCTGCCTCCCCTGTGCTCCACTTCAGCATCACTTCAGCATGCCAGGACTTCTGGTTTGTCTGAGCCCTCTGGACATGGGCATAAAAAACACTTTATGAATATAGCTTCCTAAAATAGCCACAGGACAACATACAGTAGAGGAAACATCATTCAATCACATTACAGTCAAAAAATGGTGCAAATTAAAGTGAAGTGCTTAACTAGTATTCAGCACAAAAAACATCTGGAACCCTACAAGCACCAAATTCACTTAAAAGAAACCTTCAGGTGGAGAGCAGAAATTGTAGAGGCATGTGTAACTTAACCAAGACTGAAGCAATGAACCCCCAGTATGTTCTGAAAATGAACCCCTTAGCGCCCTTCTTCACTGGTAAGTATTACTAGATGAAATAGTGGCAACACCAGTGCAATTTATCTGGGATGAAAATCCTTCCCAATTAAACTTTTGCACAATGAAAACACCATCTCCCTGAAGTTTTCAATTTTGGATTTCAAACTATGCTCCTCTTGAAATACATGCCTGAGCTCCCTCGTGTATTTCAGTTGTCAATATCAGTCATAAATAAAGACAAAGCAGAGTCTAGAACAGAGAAATACAATGAGAAATGAAACAGAAATCTCCTTCTCAAAGAATCTCTGCTTTGTAATTCTCCACTGATGTTCTATCCAGTCCTAGGGATGGGAAAAGGAAGATCTTTAAAGGTCCCTTCCAACTCAAACCATTATGTGATTCTAGGAAATATCTACCCCACTTAGTCCAAGAGTAGTGCAAGCGTCCTTGGTACCCTTATACTTTAACAAAAGCGAACAATGCTCTTTCTTTAAAATAGTACGAAAATGAAATTATATCCATGCAGAAGAGATATTTTAAGAGAGATTCTTCAACTCTCTCCACCTCAGAAAGTTCAAGGCTACTTGCACAACGTTTGCCAGCTCCTCCAGCAAGTCAGAGAAGGTTTGTAGGAGTTTAAAGATGCTCACAGACACACATCCTCCCTGTGTGTCTGCACCTACCCATCCATTTGCCCATTCAAAACAAAGCATTCTGCTAGAATACAAAAATGGGTAAACCTAATATCACATACTCTAGAGACAATTTCAGTACTAGCAAATTATTTAACCTCAAAAGGAGAGCAACAGGCTTCAGGCTAGGTAGGCATCTCCCATGGCTAAATCTGTTCATGTTTCTACTTGTCCGTAAGAAGTCAGCCCTCATGTTTTCAACTCATTGTCTTCAGAGAGAAAGATGCTTCCATTTACCACAGGGGACGATGTGACATCTGTGAAAAATGAATTTACTTATCAGGCTTCAAACTACAGGCGGTGTGTATGTGAGTGTGTACAGTGGAGGGAAAAGCAGCACATTTCCAAAACTCATTTTTACAGAAGTACACTTCTCACCTTATAAAACAGAAAGATATTTTAATAGAAGGGGAAATATTTAACCTTCTCAAAGTCAATGCTTATTCTCTTCTCTGTGTTTGCTTGTGGAGAGATACAAAACAAATAGGGGGTGGGGGGGGGGGGTGTGCAGGGATCAAGGAGAATAACAAATTGGGGGGGAAGTTTGTTATTTTTTTCTGCAAGACCTTCACATCTAGTCTGAACCTCTTTCATTTCTATTTGGTTCTTGTGCAGGCCACTAGGATTATATGTATCAATTTAATTCAGTGATAAGAAAATCCTTACTATAAATCCTACCATGTGGGACAAATCTGTCAAGATCTTGATTATCAAAACAAATGAACAGACAGTAAAATGTGACATATGTAGCATACACTTTACATGATAAATTAGCCCTTGCACAACTGACAGACATACTGTAAGGGGATGTTAAGGTTGCTATGGCAAACAATGCCTTTCCTCTTCAGCTCCTGAATCATAAGTTTTCCAAGAGAGTCACTGTCTTCTAGCAAAAGACAACAAATTTTCTATGGTTAAACTACCAGTATGCAAGAAGACATGTCTCTGTCCTACCATGGTCTTCTTCAAAAGTTACTGCCTTCAAGAGTGATCGTGTCACTGGAGTGACCAGCCAAAAGCTGCAAGATTGTTCTCTTCCCCTTCATCAGACACATTAGGGATTTACTGTAATGTTTAAGGGATCCAAATAGTGATGGTCAAATAATTAGGAATGTACTCTATCATGCAGTGAGCAACAACATTGTCAGCTCAGGAGGAAAAAGAACAAGTGCTGTCTCAAGCTAGAAACATGAACTAAATCTTCAAGTATTTTGGCTACCCAAAAGTTTGGATACCTCAAAACTGGGTTATCATTTAAGAGTTCTTTTAAGAACCATTTCCACTTTTGGTTTTAAACAAAAAACTACAAAAACATCACAGGGATAAACCCCTGATTTTGTCATACTTCTCATACAAAATGGTCTTTGGAACTCCTGAGGCAGAAAATCAGTGACATATTTAAAGAAACAGAGCAAACCCTAGTAAGAATTTAGCAAAGCACCCTTAAAAGCTATTTACCGAATGGTAAGGGTTGGAAAGGACCTCTGGAGATCATCTAGTCCAACCCCTCTGCCAAGGCAGGTTCACCTAGAGAAGGTCACACAGGAACATGTCCAGGTGGGTTTTGAATGTCTCCAGAGATGGAGTTTCCACCACCTGTCTGGGCAGCCTGTTCCAGTGCTCCACCACCCTCAAAGAATTTCCTCCTCATATTTAGATGAAACTTCCTATGTACAAGTTTGTGTCCATTAACCTTTGTCCTGGGGGGTAACCACCCAGGTTAATATCTACTAACCTTCAAGTATTTACCACCCTTCAAGTACTTATAAGCATTGATAAGATCCTCCCTCATTCTTCTATTCTCCAGACTAAAAAGACCCAATCTCTCAGCCTTTCAAAAATAATTTTCTGTCAACAAGACATAAGCATGCACCCAAAAGTTCCCCAGGTACAAAGATCAAAACACTAGAGAGTAAAAAGTGTGGGTACATTCCTGACATAAGGCATTCAGAACCTAAATCAGGATGGACTCATCCTTGCTGAAAAAAAAACCCCAACATGTTTTATATGGTAATCCAGACAATTTCACTAATTTACTCCTCCTGGAAACCTGACAGGAATTCAAAATAATTAGCTTCTCCTGTCTTTCTTATCAGAACTCATAAATATAGCTGTGTTCTTATGGACCTCAAAAGGGGCACCAGCTGACCACAGACTCTTGTTTAACTGTTAATTTCTTTATTAGAGAGTGCCTTCCTTCTTTTAGGTTATTAGAGACATGTATTGATCACCAGGTGACATACAAGGCATAGACACAGCTATGGCCACATCAAAATCATCATGCGAAACATTCAGGTTTCTGTGAGTCTAGGATGGCCCACAGAAGGCCTTTGTATTACCTTCTACTTCCCACTGTAGTTCATCATACAAACATTTTACAAAAGGTCACGCTTCATCTGATAAAATTAATCATTTAGGTGCTTTTCTGAACACATTATCCTAATGGCAAGTTAAGTGGCAACACAAGGTTGAGAAGCAAAGATCATGAAAAACTGTCATCCTTGGTTAGATTTTCTAAACCCTCTCTGTACTATTGGTGAAGAGGAGACCAATTTATATAAAGATGTATTTTCTGTTTGAAAATACTTTCTATTCCTTCAGGCGCAAGCAGAAGAGCAAACAATTCTGAGCAAGCAAAACAAATTATTTTAAAATCATTAAATTTACCTTGTACAAAAAAAATTTAACAATTTACATGTCAGTAAACTATTTACATAACAGAATCAAGTTCCATACAGACTTTTTCATACAGAGATATTGAAGTATCTCACAAAGTCTGGTAATGCTATTGCCATATTGCAAATGTGTGAATAACACAGAAATCTAGCAAAGCATAATACTGAAATATGGCAAATAATTTTCAAAATTCAGTACCAGTGCAGAAAGCACCAAGAAGCTCTGTGGTGAGGGAGCAACTCAGCCCCAGGCAGGTGATGGCAGAGCAGTGAAACACTAGATGGCAGCTAATGAATTTCAGCAATTGTTTGGGATAACAAAAACATTTTGAGACCTTTATATACTTTGCAGAGAAACAAAACCAGTACAACATTAAGCCAAATTTCAAACAAAAATCTCTTTGAAGACAGATCATATAATGAACTTCAGACAACACCCAACAAAATTAGCATTAGCTTCCAACCAGCAACACAAACTATGCAGTTCTACCCATTTTCTCCTCTCCTTCCTTTACTCTATGGTGAGATTTTACTTTGGCATATCCTTCTCTGTATTTTCTTGTTTCCTATGCCCAGCTTAAATTCTATGCCACAACTCTACATTTATTTCCCCACCCATCCATTCATGACCCCAAAGAGGTGCCGGCTGCTGTGCACTGCTTTTGTCCATCACGTCTGGCTCCTTTTCAGCTCTTCCCTCCACCGTTGGCTTCAAAATTTCCCCACTGTTATCCCTCTTGTGCATCCTCCCAGGAACAGAACTCTTAAAAAAACCGCTCTGGCTGGGCAGAATGCAGGGAAGAAGACCTCAGACTCTGTCCAGCAGCAGACAGAGAGGAGAGAGACTGACAAAGCCTCTGAAGCAGGCTGGGTTCAGCCATGCTCTCCAGGGCAGCTCCCCAGGACAGCCCCAGCTCGGGTGTTAAAGCAAACAACAGCTGCATGCCTGCTTTTCTGCACACAGAAAAATAAAGCAGGATGCCTGGGTCACAGGTTTAATTGATTTTTTTTGTCTTTTGCTCTGCTTCACAAGTCAGTCTGATCAATGCTATTTCACACTCTCCAGTGCAAGCTTTACTGATCCAAGCCAACTAAAAATAGATTCATCAAAGCAGCACTGGGTGTGGGGGGGTAATATTTTTCCACTGCAACACACAGGGAATGTCACGTTACAACTTCCTCCTGGCTTTCGGCTTCTATTAGGAGAGGCGGGGAAGGAGGAGATGGAAGGAGGCCTGGCACGGCTAAAGAGAGTGCTGGCACTGGAAACTGATGTTGTGCATTTATCCACTTGCATTAAGAATGGAAGAGGCAGTCACAGTTCGTGCTCCCTTGGCGCTCTTGCAAATTCTCATCCTTTCCATCTTACAGTGGTTGACAGAAAATAGCAGTTACTGACAAATGCTGGGGGAAAGCACAAGGACCTGACAATAAATAATAAATGCATCCATATTTCTACAACTCCTTCCTTCAAGTCCACACAAAGTAAATATGAGAAATCCCATAGGAAGTCATGGAAACTGCCAATGTCATTCATATAAAGGTAAGTGAACTTTCCTACTGCTTACTTCCATTTCTTTAATAATCTGAATAAAAGCTGCTGACTAACGAGACAGCAGAACATGTTCACTCACCCACACAAGACAGACTGCCCTTGCCAAACACCCTGGTGTGAAGGGGGTGACTGGAGAGGCTGTGGGAGCATTGCCCCTGCAGTGCACATGTAGGAGGTACCTAGCAGCCGTGCTCATGAAGAAATAAGGCTTTGTCATTTTATCACAGAAGTGAGATTACTTCCTATACAAAACAGACAAGCTACAAGGATTGCTACATGGACATGGTGTGAAAAGTTTCTTGTGCCACTTCAAGTACCTACTTCTCTTCTTCAGCCATCTGCTCTTATTCCTTCTTAGCTTGTTATCCTGATGTATTTTTCTCAAGGACATTTTCTTCAATGGTGAGTCTACTGCTAACCTCTCGGTGCCTTCTTCAAATTGTCCAGATTGTTTTTCCATATGGAATCAAAAAATCCTCCTGAAAGTTTAAGCCATATCACAGCTTAGGTATTGTCAGTCCTGCCTGCTGTTGATTATTTCCATTTTGAGTAGTTTTGCTGAAATAACATATTTTTAATCACTTCAAGGCATACACCTTCACCACCAGAGACTCAGACATTAAAAGCTGATCTGTCACTCTCCCCCATCATTGCTCCTGCTCTCACAGCCTGTTTTTAACACCTCCAACTTAATTCTTCCACTTGCACCTCTCTACTGCTATTTATGAAGCTCTATCACTTGGGGATAACTATTCTATTCTATGCTGAACTTCTTAGATCTCATCCATACATGTCCTTATACCAGTTTCCTCCAAGGAGTCCTTCTTCATCAGATTCCTCACAATGAAATCTCAACTCCTCCTCTGCCTGAACTGAGTTCTGGGTTTCTCCACAGTTGGAGAAACATCTTCAACTTCAGCACCATCCTGAACCACTGTCATGTTCTCTGAACCCAGTATGTTGGAGAACATGAAAATAAAAGGTTTCTTCTCCCAGTTTCAAATGGATCTATTCCAGGAAAGTATTTTTCCAAACCTGACATAATACAAGAATCCAAGCCACTCTAAACTTAAACTGCAAGTAGACAAATGAAATACACCCTGCTTCTGAGACTGACACAACTCAGAGCCAGGAATTAGGACCTGCAAGTATTTCTGCTGATTGGAACAATTGAAAACATTTTATGCTGAAAGCACACACCGAGTCTGTAATTGAATGTGTTGTAATCAAAGAAGTCTTCAAAAGCTGCAGAAGCAAATGCTTACCTCAAGAAACGACAGCAGGGCATCAGATAACGAAGAGCTTGAAGTCACCACCCTGGAAGCTCTCAGTTTGACCTCTGGGTATAAAAGAAGAAGGACCACAATGCCCTTTCATTTCCCATGCTAATAGCTATGGTATCAGTTCACATGACTACTGTCTACTACATTTGCAGAGTGAATGACGATTTTCTCTTCAAAAGGCATGTCCTCTTTGCAGAAAACCATAAAAACTTACCTGAGTATTCATCACATTCCCCAGCACAAGGAAGTCTGTTTCCAAAGCTTCAGCCTGTGGCCCTGCATGTGTCTGCCTTGCACTGTCTGCTATTGTACCAAAACCATGCTGAAATATCACCTGGAAAAGAGCCTCCATATCTTTGTGCTCCAAAAGAATTTTTAAAAGGAAAATAAACTCCTGTTGTGAATTATTAGAATGAGCATATTTCAAATACTCTTATTAGCATGACAAGAACTACCTTTTCTTCATGTATGTAGTACCCTAATCAGCAAGGACTCTTTCTCCCCAAGCCTTCATATAACATGTTTTGTATTTACAGTATTATTTTCCAGGCATAGGTATTAGTGCATTTTTTGAAAACAGATAAACATTGCTGAAGTAATTACTAAACACATTTTTTCCTCCATAGCCAACCAGAGACTCAGTTCTGAAAACTTGCACTACTAATAAATGACACACTGCAGTAAACTAATTGTATGTAAAGTCAATGGGTGCATGTTTAAGAATTTTAATTACTGTTCTGTGATTGCTTTACATTCAATAAGTAACATGGAGGTAACACAGCCTTTATGATGATAAGCAGTTTAATTAGAAAGCCAAGATAAGAAAAAAATGCCTTTAAGTTACTGAATTTGTTCATGCTGGCCATGTGATAATTTGGGCACATAGTTTCCCTCGGTATTTTAAAATACAAAATGCTAATTCTACCTAAACCTTTGTTTCCTGACACTATAACAACTGCTTTATATGCTATCTACTTTTCTCTCTTATGGGTGTCAACAGCACAGTTTAATTAGATCACGAACCTCAACCTGTCTTTAATCTTTGAGCAGGTCCACACAAGCGAGCGGTGCCCCATGCTCCACGGCTGGCGTGAATCTCCCAGTGAGCCGAGTCTGTGCTGCATGCTGCCAGCAGTGTGCTTACTCTTTCAGCAAACTGTCTCAGAGGATGGCCATTGATTTCCTAGTTATTATGAACATGAAATTATTGAATGACAGATGATAGAGTGTTAGGTCCTACAAGTATTTTCCCAAATGGGTTATCTAGCTGGCGTTACCGTAGCAACAAGGCTGTTTGACAGCGTTTATGACAAAGAAGTCTTTGCTCAGAATTCAGCTACAAAATAGCTCCTTGTTTCCTACCTTATCCTCCCTGGCCCTATCCAGCATCTTCTCAATGCCTCCCCGGCCCGTGCCTCCAGCTGGATGCTCCAACACCATCCAGGGTATTGCACCACCACCAGCCATCAGACCTCCAGGAGAGAAGCCTGCGGGACATGATGCTTGCCCCACAAGATAATGTTGATCCCCATAAGATAAAGTAATAGGTCTGACAGAGCTGAATCCAAGGGGGACGCAAGTTCTGCATCAGGACACACAACTGAAAGCCTACAAGGAACCATGCTTACAGATCAGCCATTACCTTGTACAGCTAAAGATTAAATAATTTCTTGCCAGAGTGTTCCTTCTTTTGAAGGGATACGATGAACTTCTCCATGGGGTTTTTTGGGGGGGTTGGGGAGTTTTTTGTTTGTTTGGTTGGTTACTTCGGTTTGTTTTTTGTTTATTTTTGTTTTATTATTTTTAATGGAAATAAATTAGGGTTTGGTGCAGAATGTTTTTCCATTAACAGTCCAAAGCATGGCTACACTAGCTCCCCCTTTCCCAAGAGCAACACACATGCTCCAGGATTGCAATGCTCTCCTCACCAGGAGGAATTCACAAGCAACGCTCTCACTCGAGCACAGAACAGGTCTACACCAAATCAAGACGGCAGGTATGTTGCAAAGGCTTAGATCTAACAAAAAAACAAAGCACTGAAAAGTACTAACACCTCTGTAATATAAGCTTTTCTTTCAATTATAGTCCTTCTTCACCTTCAAGTCATGACCCTTGGTTTTTTTTTAAGCTTTTTTCTAAAGCTCAGCTATCCACCTTCTCCAAGTGCCATCACATTTGCTCCACTCTTTTAATTAATCTAGAAAATGCCTCTCTTTCAAGCTTCTGATTTCCAAAGAAAGCTGCTTCAATTAAAAAAGAACTACATGTGATCCAAACTTATGGCAATAATAGGTTATTTCACTTAAATTGACTCATCCACCTTTTAATTCACTACTCAGTTTTCAAGAAAGATAATGACAGGAGATAATTACTGAAGGACAACTCAAGAAGCTCTGGCTAATTGCAATGAGGTACCAGAAAGCTGCAGCCAGGAAGGCTCATCACAGAATCACAGAATCCTTAACGGCTCATGTGCTTGAGTTTTGCTTCACAGGTTGGCAAATGCTCTTCACCATACACAGCTACCACCATTTTTCACCTTGCAAAGGCTACAATGATTTTTTTCTGTATTTGTTCACATGCTGAGTGGAGATGAGCAGCATCTTGGGTGCCATCGTTTGAGTTGTGACATGGGGGCGGAAAAAGGGTTATGAAATGTAACTGTGATTTCAATAGGCACCATGTGAAAAAATACACCTGGGGAAGCTGGAGGAAGACCGCACTGTGACAAGAGAAGTTAAAAACATGCTCAAATATTCTCTGATATCTTTAACAAGTGAGAGATGTTTTTCCTCCAATCCCAATAAAAATCTACGTCAAAAGGTGTGGTTTATGTTAAGATGGAAAAGCACACCAAATAAAACCTTTTAAAGCACACAGCATTAATGGAGGCAAGTAATGACCAGATCCCAGGAGAAAGTCAGGACTAGGAATAGAGTGAGAAAACTGAGATAAGTTCCTACAACAAAGCTTAAATGCTTTGTCTGTGCCAAGTACCTTGTTTCTGGTCAGGAATATTTTAGGTCTTAAAATATTTTTAAGTTCATTATAAAAAAATACTCCTAGTACAGCCACATCTGCTCATAACAGCATTTTTATAGGATAGCTTCAATTAGAGTTGGCTCTTGATGAGCCTCATCCAGGCTGTGCTGCATGAAGCAATAAACAATGAACTGAAAGCACATGGAGACCTGCAGCTTCATGCTGCCACCAGCCCCCACTATCATATTTCCTCTCCTCTCATCCCCTCCTTCTAGCATAAGCAAAGCTGTAAATGTTTTAAGGCTGTGTGATAGTCCCTGAGAAAAACAGGGAGCATATGTAGTATATTTTCACATAAAAAAAAAAAAAATGGAGATCCTAATTTCTAAAGTGTGCCTTCTGTCCAAAGTATACCCTTGACGCTAACTCGGCTGTGATGCAAATCACTTTACACAGATTACTCAGCCATAGATGATACCAAGGTACCATCAGAAGGGTATTAGTCAACAATTTCTCATGGAAGTTCAATTACATGTTTTCTATATAATTCCCTGACTACTCACTAAAATTTTGCTGATATTAGCCCGTACAAAAGGCATTTCAGGGACCAGGAGCACAGATAATATCCATTACAAAACCATTCTGTGGTTTCTGTCAAATCTAAGTTGAATGCACAATAGGGACTAGAGAGCTGCTACAAAACTGCAGATTCAGGATCTATACAAAACAAAGGCACTACATCAATATAGTCTTCATTTTAAATGGGGACACAATCAAACGCATGAAGACTGAGCTGAAAAGGATGCATCTCCTGGCATAATATCTCACCATCTCTGATCACCACTGTAAGGTACCTGTGAGGGCCTGGCTGGCCCATGAACATAATTAATAACATCAGGCTTTACTCAAATTTCTCATGCAAATACAAACCCAGTATCAAATGCACGGAGTAACTTGCATGCAGCAAGTTCTGGCAAAATCTTCTCCCCTTCTCTCTTCGCAACCAGATTTTCAAAACATGGTCCTTCTGAAGACATTTAAATGGCTAGATGGTTCAAGGCACAGGTAATGGCTACAAAGCCCTTCACCTGCAGTTGGTAGTAACAATGTTCCTATGATAAGACAGCTGTTCAGTGGTCTGTCTGAAAGGAGCTGGTAGTTTCAGGACAGTTCCTACTGGGCAGGTGTTTGCAGCATTAAAATAGTACCACCTTATTCAATACCCTTGTCAGCAGTGTCAGCAAAGAAGCCAAGGGCAGAGCAGATGGGACTGAACACATTCTCCTGAATGAGAATCAAAAGAGCTTTGGCTGCTTTAGGATTGATTTATAGGGATGAGCAACAGAGAGAAACATGAACCATCGCTGACTTCACTGAACTTGTTCTAGACATAACCCAGGAGTTTACCATTAGAATTATCTTCCCATTAGCACTTCAGCCAATCCTTTCTTAAAGATTTCAATTATTTTTAAGGATTTCTTTTTTCATAGGAATTACCATATAATGAAAAAATATCTGAAAGGTGGAAGCACGTCCCTATAAAGAGTTGAAAAGACCAATAATGAGGGAGAGGGCAGTTGGTTTGCTTTGGGTTTTTTTTGTACTATCATTCTATACTGTTTGCCAAATAAAGGACTCAAATCGTGGTTAAAAAAAAAAAACAACCCAAAATGGAAAAGAGCAAAAACTGTAGCACCTTGATATATTTCTTATTTGTGGGTTCTCCGGGTAAACAGTCATTGCTTTATTGATTTATGTTACAAAAACTGTCTAAGAAAGTAGAGCATTGAAACAAAACAATGTAATGAATCAACCTAACTACTAGCTTTAACTGCAGTCAGTGCAGACACCTCATAGTCAGTGTCCCAGAAAGCAGAGAATCAGCTCCAGTATTTTTAGTTGCCACAGGACTGTGTCAAGCTGCTTATCAGGGTATCCTGATGGGAAAATCTTCCAAATATTTATAGACTCTGTGATACTTGCCCATTGAGTTCATACAGCAGGAGCTGCTTCTGTCTTAATAAGCACTTAGGGTTCCAGCCATTCATGGGTCAAAGGAACCAGTACCTGAAGGGAGCTGACAAAAAGACTGGAGAGGGCCTGTTTACAAAAGCCTGTAGTGAAAGGACAAGGAGCAATGGTTTTAAATTAGAAAGGAGGGGAGTTAGATTAGAAATAAGGAGGAAGTTCTTTGCCACGAGAGTGGTGGAGCACTGGAACAGGTTGCCCAGGAAGGTGGTTGAGGCTCCATCCCTGGAGACATTCAGGGTGGGGCTTGACAGAGCTCTGAGCAACCTGCTCTAGTTGAGGATGTCCCTGCTCGTAGCAGGGGATTTGGACTAGATGACCTCTAGAGGATCCTTCTGACCCAGACGTTTCTATGTTTCTGTGTTTCTGGAGCTGGCTGGATACACACCAACTATCTTACTTGGCAAAGTCTTTAGGTGTAAGATTTCCAAGGATGTGAAAGAAAATTGTATTTTGGTTATGCCCAGCCAAGTTAGCAGAGAAAAAAAAAAATAGAGAGAGCAACTTTCAAAAGAGAGATTCAGTGTGTTCCTGAATCCATAAGTAGAAAAAAAAATTACACTCCTATGTTGGGAAAACGGGTGCTAAAGAATATCCCTTCTTCGCTTCACTGAAAATCACTTAAAATGATCGCATTTGAGGATGACACCGAAAAGTGAATGAAGAAAGTGAAAGGCCGCTTTCCTCAAACCTTTCAAATTTAAAATCCTGATTACAGTCTTAGTAGAGTGCAATACTGTACAAACACACTTGCTTAAAGATAACACTAGTTAAGCTTATTTTGCTATGGGCAATCCCAGCAAGCTTTAAAAACAAAAAGAGTACATTTGCTCACCAGGCAGATTTTTCCTGTAACACAAATAGCAAATTCAATCTGCTGTTAAAAAAAATTACTCCATTCTAAAAGCAATTAAGAAGGGCATTTTCCCCCCAGCTTGACTTGTCAATCCTATTAAACCAAATTCTAATTAAGGGTGGAAAAGTGGCTATTTTATCTGCCAAATGAAAATAATTTAGTGCATGTTAATGAGGACTGGCTTATAACTGATTAGTCATTTTGATTCCAGCTTGTTACAGTGGTAGAAATTACCTTCAGAAGATACAGTAGGATCAGCAGTCATTTTCACATATTTGATAAACAGACCTTTCCTCTGTGACCAAATTAGGCATCAAAATATCGGAAAACAGGAACAAGGTGCAACAGCTTACAGATAGCGTGGAAAATACAAACTACTCTGAATAGTAATAATATCTAAACTATTAAGACTTGGCAATCTTTTCTCCCCATCACACTTGCAACATGAAGACTCTGACTAATGAAGGCCAAATACTGCTGAGAGATGGGAGACCAGTCTCACAACTCGTTGCTTGGATGAGCAGCTTTCCCTCACTATGCTGTGGTGCCACACAAGAGTGCTGACATGATTTTCAAAATCAAGTTTATACTGGTCATCAGGTACATTTTTTTTAAACTAAGCTCATTATAACCTGCAATGGTAAATGCTGCATGAGAAAAAAAAAAAACAAACAACCTACTAGTCCTTCACAAGCAGGTAAGGAGCTTTTCAGACTCTTCAGAAGGCACCCCAGGGCAGTTTGCATTCAGTGCGCCAGGACACAGGAGTGCACACAGCAAAAATATCTTAAAATAGGTCACCTACATCTGTTTTATCTCTTTCATTCTGGATGACTACACAGTTGCGTAGGTGTTTGCATTTCTCAGTTAAAAAAAAAAGCATTCAATAATTTCATAACAACTGATACCTTCTACTTCTGCAGCACCTCACCTGGCCTTGAGAGCCATACAGAAATGGAGTGATGACATTTCATTTTCAGTGTTTTGTGTAAAGATAAAGAACATCTGAAACAAAACCAGATTGTTGGATGCCTGAAAACTCATTTAATTTTCTCGTAAGGACATAGGTACCCAAATGATTAACTGACTTCAGAAAAAATAAATTAAAAACAATTAAATCAAGATTTAACTGGTCACCTCACTACCTCAAGAAACCAGATTTATGACCAATTTCATTCACTCGAAACAGATGGGTCTTTTTACATACTTGCCACAATTGCAACAAAATTATATAAAGCAACTCTTCTACTTTATCTAGAAATGCCCAAAACCCAGCAGCATGCTTTATTGTTAATGTCAACCACTAATGAGACATTACTTGGCTGATATTCTTCATAATAATGATTTGATCTTGATATTGTGACTCCAAGTAGATGACTTCGTTCAGAATTCAAAACAAAACCCAGAGAAAAAAGCCATAAAAAAAACCCCCAAACTATCTCCTTTTGAATACCAGAAAGCTTATCTTTTCAAGAAGCTTAGGAACTTAAAAGTTCAGAAACATACTCTAAGTTTCTTAAGTACCAGATCAGTTCCTTCTGAACTTCAAACATATCTCCAGACACCTAAATGACTTTGAAATCAGATCACAACAATTAGTTGCTTAAAAAATAAAATGGTAACTCAGTAAACAACAATCCAATACATCTTTAAACTTACAATTTATATTCTACCTTAAACAAATCAGTGTTTGCTCTTGTCTTCTCTCTGCAATGATTTAAGGCAGCTGCAGTATTGATATAATATTTAGACTTGACATTGAAAAACAGTCTGCACTTATTGACATACTGTGGCATAAGACACGTAATTTAAAGCAAGTCACATTGACAAAATGAGTTTGTTGAGCTCTGCATCATGCATTTTTATATTCACCTACATTTCTAGTTTTCAAGGGAGCCTCAGTCACCAGTGAAAATTAATGAGGAGGTACAAGAATCAGAAAAAACTCTGGATGTCTCCTGTAGCCTATTTACATGCAAGTTTCATGATTATTTATTTTATTTTATTTTTTAAATTCCTAACATGCAATTCTTTTAGTATTCACGCTGTAATAAGCTTTTGTTATTAGGTATATGTCCACAACCACCATGGTAAGATGTTCGTTGTGTTAATAATATCCAGTTGACTGAAATCAGAGCAAGAGGCACAAAGCCACTGTGGGACTCCACTGTCCCTCAGTACAGAGCGATATGCAGGGGAGTGCCACATGCCCTCCCACCTGTCAGAAACCTGCCACTCCATCTGCTCTAGTCCACTTGCACACAAGAGAGAAATGAATTTTTCTACCTCAGTTAGGGCATTTCTGAAGCGCCAGCGTTCATTATCAGAAGATATTTCTGGTTTAAAACTGCACAGAAACTTCATTGCTCTTTAATTTCACATAGTACCCCTGAAGCACTTTGCCACTGAACAGCTTTAATATCATTTGAAGCAGATACTACTCCAGGGTTTTCTCATCTTCATCGCTTGTTTGTTTTGACCTTGACATTTATTCAATTAGAACTGATTTGCCAATCATGCACAACACTTCTTAAGGTCCATTTCCATACACCAGTGAATAGGCCTATCCAGTTAGCAATGATCTTTCCACGTGCCCAAAGTAAAAATGTACAAAACAGAGCATAAAAAATAGCCAAGGTCTCTTATCACTAGGTGTCTGCTATTTTCTTTCCTATCATTACTTTGAGTAAATGGAATTGAAGAGGACGTATAAAATACTTTTTGTCAAATAATCAGCTCCAGTATGGTCTAACTCTGTCAGATTAATCAGTTCCTTGAAATTTGCTTCAGTATAGGAATGTCTCAAGTTCAGGAAAGCAGGATTCATCCCCTGATTATCACATCAGCTCCTCCAGAGCTGGTGAAGAGAGGGAAGCACACAGTCCCTATCACATCCCTGTCACATGCTCAGCACTGGGAGAGGAGAACTTGTTAAGATTGTCAAGTACCATTCACAAATTTATGCCTGTGGAGTTGTTCCTCCTGGAAGAGAACCAAATAACTCATACTTTTTGAAAATTGCTTATGACAGTTTTTCAGTCTGCTTCAGGCCGACTCTCAGTGATGATTTGTATTTTCATATACTCCTCATACATTAAGAATTTTACACCTGTCAGGTCCTGACAGAGTGTCTCCATCTTCAACCTTTTCAGGGAAAATTCCTTGCTTGCAGACATTATCCAAATAAGTTTCTATCAGAAGTCTGGATGACATAACAGGTGGAGGTATAAGAAATATGCAGCAGACAAGCAGAGAATTTTAATGAGAGACAGGGACTTCTGCACTAGCATAAAAGGGATGGAAATTACCATATTGATCCCTGGCACATTAAACTGCACATGAAGCCCACGGGTAATTGTTAGGAGGTCATAAATGTCAGTTACAAAACTTTCTTTACTATCCAGGTAGACATCAGAATTTTTATTTCTATTTAATGAATCATGCTTGGAGGGCAAACAAAGAAGCCCAGTGAACAAGAGTCCTTGTAAATAAGCAGGAGTACAGTCTTTCCTGCTGATATGCTTGTTGATAGCAAACCAAATATTTGTTCCCCCCAGTCACAGCAGCTGGAAGGGAGGCTGCAGGATGCAGGGGGTTAAGGGGGAAACTTGGGCACAGAACTCTCTTCATTTTCAGCCAAGACCTGATCTGGAACTCATTCAGAAAGCTGACACCTGGAAAGACACTTACTACTCATCACAAAAATAGTACACTTTTGACACCCTTTCAGAAAAAATATGAGCTTTATGGCTCAGGTTCAGTGCTACATCAAGTCACACAGTGCTAAGCCCAAGTATTTCAGTGAGAAGACACGTAGTTCAGCCAACGCATGCTCGCCAAGTGGCCAGCAGCATCCTGGCACAGCAGCTCCTTCAACAGGTTCATGTGTCCACAAATCCTTCCCTTCATCTCTGTCTTCCTCCAGCCCCAGAAGCTTTTACTTTGCAAGCTCCCAATACTTCATTTTCACAAGGGAGACAGAACTTACTGGAAGGAAGGGCAGTGCACTGATGGGAGGCTGCGCAAGCAAGAGGTCACATCGTTGCTTGTGTGAGAAAAGTTGCGTGGGATGACTGAACGAGATTTTGCCTCCATGGCTAGGGATGCTGGGTGTCTGAGGTTGGCATGATTTGGAGCAGTAGTGTAGGGAAGTGACCATTCCCTGGGGTTTGTTTCTAACCTCCTTTGAGTGCTGGCTGAATGAAGACCCAAGGTAGGACAAGTGGAGAGGGCTCCCTGCCTCCCTTGCCCTTTGGCAGCAGAGGGATGAAGGGGAGTCAGCAGCACTAGATATTTTGTTATGCTCTATTCAGCAGCAGGCAAAAGATAGAAAACCATCGTGTTCCTCTGTCCCCCACCCTCTCTACTGCAAAAGGCTTCAGTAGGAGAAAAAAGGGAAGAAGATGCTGTAGCTATCAAGGACCATGTGGCAGCACCATGCCGCTCATGGCTTCCTCCCTAGGAGAGCAAACATTTGTATTCTCAACTAACATCAGATAAGAGAGTTATATCATTATTCCACACCCATCCCCACTGTAACTAGCCACAGAAGCATTGCCGGGCAGTAATACTTAATTACCATTGCCTTTACAGTTTAATAAATGGTTGTATTACCAATGCTAAAAAGACACAATTTGTCAACTGTAAATTAACGTTATTCAAATTAACTTTGGACCATAAAGAGGGCTTTTAATGTCACTCATCCATTCAACATTTACTGCCCCTGTTTTGTAACTAATGTGCAAACCACTGAATTATTGGATTTCTTCAGTCTTTTGTAATTCTTTACTACTCAGGACCTTCTGTTGTACTTTAATGATCTCTCATGCCCAGCTCTCCTAAATAAAGGGCTGTGTTAAAAGAAAAGGTCTGGCTAACCATTCAACAGATTAATTTTCCTTCTTGTGCAACTCTTACTACAAGCCTCTCTTCTCTTTTTGATTGTAAAAGAAACCAAACCTCTGATACGTATATTAGCTCTCGAATAGTCTTCTTTTGCTTAGGCAAAATATGCAAGATTGCTAGTTTGCAGCAAGTTTCAAAGGTAAAGGTAACTATAAGGTACATGCATGCACTGCTGGAGTTAGAGAAGTCACTTACATACTTGCTCAAAAGTTTCCAAAAAGGTCGTTTCAGTCCTAAAGGCAGTCAAACCAACCCCAGTTGGCTGCTTGCTGGCATTATCTCTTCCAAAAAGCCACTTTTAGGTTCAGGCTACTGAAAGCAGACCTCAACTTTATTTCAAACAGAAATGCTTAATAAAATTAAAAGTTGGTTTCGTTTTTTTTCTGTGGGTGCAAGGATTTCACAAGTTAACTGCTACATTTAGATTGTCTTTTTATCAAAACACTGCTTTACCTAACTGTAACAGTATTTCATCCCATGCAAAAGGAAACATTTCTTTCAGGTTTCATTTTCCTTTGCAAAACCTCATAGTAGAACAGTCTTCTCTTTAAAAGATGGCAGCTGCCAAGTACTGATATAAGGGGTGATACATATCTGAACGCATACACAAACAAATACAAAATTATACCATCCCATATCAAGTGACTGTTTGCAATTAATTTAATTAAAAATTAACAAATATTTGTAAGTGGAGACAGACTTTCTATTCAAAGATATTGCAGTCTGTCAGTCAAAGCACAGCTGACGAACACCTGCTCTAATTCTATATACAGCATAAAGCCTAATCATTTTGTCATTCTTGCTTATCTAGGGGAGGATTCGGGGATGTGCTGACATAAAAGCTGGAAGGAAGAGGAGGAAATCATCTGTCTGCTCTGTTTGTGCTGGACTCACACACACACTGTCCACTTCTGATGCTTGGGGGGGGGGTGAGGCAGAAATCAGGAAAATATTTTGAAATGAGCCTGAGCACCATGCAATGAAAAAAACTGGGTGGAGACAAAAATACATAAAAACAAAATAAGAAATCAAAGTGTAAGTATCATGGGATTTAAAGCACTTATTTATTTATTTTTAATTTTGACATCTTTATTTGTATTGGGAAAAGGAATGAAACTCCCTATTAATGTCATAAGTAGGCAATACTACACCACAGAAAATTCCAGACACCATGAAGAGGAAAAAAACCAAACACACAAATATGCAAGGGAACTGAGTGAAGTGAAGTGAAAAATATGGGCAAAATACAGAATGAGTAAATGCAGCTATGGTCAAAATTAATTGTGGCTGAAAGAGTCAAATGAATGGAAGTGCATTAAAAAATTCTGACGCAGAAGTTACAAATGAGTGTTACAAATGGAATGATGGTGAGCAAGAGCAGCTAATTGGGCATGCTTGTTACATAGGGATGCAAAAATCAGCATTTATCACCATTAGTGAGGTTGGTGCACATTCACGTCATATCACCATTCAGTGCTTTTTACTAAAAGAATACCATTATTTCCAACACTGAAAACTTGCCTCTGATACTTGAATAAAGGAAATTAGCTTCTTTTCTCCTCCCAAGATATTAAAACCCAAACCCCTAGAACAGCTATAGTGCAGTAGTTTGAGTGTGATCAGTCCACCTACACAGACTGAAAGGCAGTTTGTAAACTATCGGGGTGAAAGGCAAGATATAAATATAGCCTTTGGTAGTTTATAAAGAATAAGGCAGGCAGCATTTTAGCAGTAGCTGATCATCCTAAATTATTCCTGCTGCTTCTATTCAATTGATTCCATCAACCAACACATAGTAGCTGAAAAATGTGTCAGCACAAGAAATCCACTGCTAAAAGGGAAAATGAAAATTATTTTAACATTGTATCAATTAATTACCATAAATTAATTCAAAATGTTAGGGTTTGATTTTTGTGGTTTTTTTTTAATCTCAGTACCAGACAGCTGAAGTTGGTTTGAATAGATTATTGCCCCAATGCCAAAATGATGAACAAGATATTTCATTAGTGAGCTTATTCAGTGAATCACTAGAATAGAAGAGCAATCCAAAACAGCGTTCTAAGCATCTCAATCTAAGTGTTTTCTAAAAACAACTTGTTTTCTCCTAAAGTCACAAAGGCTCTTCAGGTTGCAGACAAAATAGGTACAAGACAGCTTCATGGTACAGTTCTCTCCTCAGCAGTAGAGACAGCCATGTTCCTGAGTGATTGCTTGGTCTCCAGTGCAACCCAAGCAAAGCATCTTGCACTCAGTTTTGCTCTCTCCATTTCCTTGCTGAAGAACCTTTGACCAACAGGCTATGCTAGAGCCTTACAACTGGATAATGGAAATCAAGAGATGCTGGCCCAGTAACAGACTGCACAGTGCCTGCAAGGGGCAAGCCACAAGCGACAGACACATTTCTTGAAAACACAGTGTGCCAAAGGAGCACCCTCCATCAAGACCAGGAAGTAGCACCATCATGGGAACTTACCCCATGCCTACCACCATGCTCACAGCCTCCAGGTAAGCCTGGCCCTAAGAGACACTTTAATACCCTGCCCCAGCTTCCTTCCAAAAAAGTGCCTCCCAGCAGCCCTATGCTGTGTTGCTGTAAAACATGATGCACTAGGCATCAGCAGCACAAGGCAACTGTACCACAGTTTAAAGCATGCTTGTAAGTAAACCATCAGCATATTACTTCTTCACACCTAAGTGGTTGTTTCTCATTAGCGTGCCACTGCAGCGCTACACTAACAGAAGGCAGGGGAGAAGCTGACAGATGCAACATGCATGACAGAAGTGCACTCACAATGGATAACCTACAAAATAAGCAGATATTCATGTGGTCAATTTGTGCATTGAAAATGAGACGTCTGATTCACCAGTCTGCACCTCCAGTGTTGTGCCACTAAGACCTACTGAGAAGTTCTCCTAAATTGCATTGCAATGCTGCTGTTTCACAGTTACAAAATTAAATGGATAGTTCTGGTGAAAGATGAAGAAAAAAAGACACAATGATGACATATCTCCTTCCACCTATTGTGATATTAAGTAAAAGTTGGATGAATTGTATAAAAACCCAAGAAAGGGAAGAGACAAAATACTGCAGTATGGCAAGGGAAACCAGCACAGGACTACCCAAACTCCTTCAGGATTAAGTCTTTAGAGAGACATAAATGCACAACTCAGGATATTCCATATTTACCCCTGTCTAATAGCTTCAGTGTCCACTGTCCTCCTGAGATCAAAAATAGCTTTTTTTTTCTTGCAGGATTAGTTGCAGCATTTTGTCTGTTTTTCATGATTTCCTCAGAGAGATTTATAGTAGAACTCCCTCCCTGACAGCATAGATGTCTTTTCATTGAGGGTGACACAGAGTTTTACTGGGAAAAAGGAACTGTCTCTGCTTTGCTGTATCTGGACATTCGTTCGAGGGGTACACAGCCCATTTTTCTTGCCTGTGTCAAGAAGGTAAAAAAAAAAAAAGGAAACTAATCATATGGGGTGTTATAGTCCCTCCCTAAAAAAAAAAAAGACCCCAAACCACTGGAACAATTCTTGAAATCTTCTCTCTCTGCTCTGAACACTAAACGGGACTACTAACACAGACTAGCCTTTATTCCCTTACTTGAATGCCATACCACTGACACTGAACTGCCACACAGTTATAACAAATGGAGAGCAGAAGGATTTATAACAAAGGTCCTTAAATCTCCAGCACACTTGAACTACCTGTTTGCCAAAGAAGAGGAAGCTGTTTCCCCTGAGAGCCAGGCCATCAGTTCCTGAGGAATACATGCCCTCAGTGGCAGCAAGTCCTACTCTCATGGATAGGTAGTCAACCTTCCAATGTGAGCCGTTATTTGACACTGGATCTGTAGCTAGGCAAGCATGATACCTCTGCTGCTCCTCATAACTTGTCAGAAAGCAACAGAGAGGAGTTAGCAAACCAGGGAATGGCAGAAGAATTGCTCTAATTTGGAGATACCCACCTTGCTCAATAAAACAGTGCTCAGAAGGCACAGTTACTGGAGAAAGACAAATGTTTTGGGGTATAACAACAGACTATTTCTCCTCCCAGGACAGGTAAGTATTTGGAAAGCAAAATATTAGACCCTTTAAGGTTGATGAAAGAGAAGGAGAAAATAGTAACATTTCCACTCACCCCCAGGAACCATGGTGGGGCTAACTATCCCAAGTCTGCTAATATATACAAAATCTTAAACTATGCAGAGGAGTCCACAAACAAAAACTTAATAGAAACTCCTGTATCCATCTTATTCCTTGAAATGGAAATGTACTACACAGATTTGGTCTTCCCTTTTCACAGCTCCAGTCACTTGAAACTTTATTTCTCTGCCTAGCAAATGCCTAGTAATTTTTTTCCCAAGACTCAGGACAGTACAAATGCCTCTAGTGGAAATCTGCACAAGGTGAGTTTTATCTACTGTCTTTTCAGGAGATAAGCAGAGAGGCTCTTCCTCATGCAGAGCACCACAAAGGGGCTTTACAATCAAATATTCTCAGGAGAAAATACAGTGTGAAAAACACAAACGGATAATAACTTTCCCTTCCGAGTTTTAAGTATAGAGAAAAAAAAAAAAAATCACCGTGTATTTAAAGGTAATAAAGCAATCATGATCAAAATGCCTGTGTCTTTAGCACATACTTTTCTCTTTATACTTTGTCCTGATTGAAATTATAAGCTTATTTTTGAGGCTGATCCCTGTTTAATATCAAATGAATCAATCTTCTATTCTTTCCATCTAAAATGGACTTGGTAATTGTTAATAAGAGATTCAAACCAAACCACAAGGTGTCATTTGTCATTTCTCTTTTCAGCAACAAACAAGTGGCTGGCACCTGAAAAAAATGTATTATACAGAGTGCTGCATTGGCTTCATTTACACTTCTCACCTTTACACAATAGTTGCTTTGTGATTACAGAATCATGGACTGCATAAAATAATTTGCCAACCACTTTTCAAATTCGGCCTCCAAATCTAATTTCCACTTTTCTTTCTAATATACTTTGAGTTAAATAAGTCAGGTTCGTAATACAATTTAAAACTATGAATCATATCTTTTTGCTAAGCAAGCCAAGAAGTACATGCCTAAAAGTTAACAATATGAATTCCTATCCTTGACGAAAGAAGACTTACTATCTAAATTAAGGTTAAACTACTGACAACAGATATTTTCACAATATTTGCAGATAGATTCCACACCCCCACCCAGGCAAGTTTCTATGGTCACAGAATTATTTTTTTTTTCCACCAGACTAATATTTAAGCTTTTATCTTTCTTTGTCTACTATTTCTGCTCTGTCAAACCTAGCAATATCCATTTTATTGCTAAAGTCTTATGAAAAGAAACAGGCTACCCAAAAAGGAAATATTATGGTCTATCCCATTAAACACAGTAAAACTTTAAATCTCACATAAAAATAGGTCATCCAATTACATGGTAAAAGCGACTTTTTTTCATTGTCCAGTACACAATATATTTACAGGAAAATTACCAGAAACCCCTCAGCTGTAGCAGATCTGAACCTTATATTTAGATGCAGTCATATATTACTGCTGATAATGTGATGTCAGTGAATAGATTGGAATTTTTCACTGTCCTTTATCAAGATAAATTGTTCTGTCAATAGCAAATGGCTGGCAAGTATTAACACTCTGCACACTATATGACTTTTCATTCCAAGCAAAAATTGTATTTAATGCTTTTGCACAAAATCTATGGCCGTGACTATCCCTATTACCTATTTAACTACCTTTTAAAAGGAGGATTTATTTCTGCAAATTAGGATCTGGGTAACAAGACGGTATCATGCATCATAAACTTTAAGTCAATACAAGGCAGGACACTTGCAGTTCGAATAGGGAAATACCTTTCTCTCATCACTTGGTCATCCAATAGCTTTACCAAGTTGTGGTGGGAGCAGCTGCTTAGAGCAGAACTTTATCTTGGCGTTCTTCCACCTACACCATCACTGCGTCCCACAGTAGCAATTTGCTCATTGGCCTATTACTTTCAATAGGTATTCCAGTAATTGGCTATTTCACACTTGTAAGGCTTGAACTGGCAGAGTGCAAAGGGCAAGCAACCAGCCTGTCAGGGTCCTGCAAGGTGGTCGTCCATCAATTATCATCAGCTTTTACAAGAATGAGCAAATTCTCTGAAATCTTGCTGGCTTAGATCAGCTTTGCTACAAGTGTAATTTATCCCCAAACAATGTCAAGTTTCTATCTGAAGAACAAGGAGGTTGCTATGGAGTGAGAAACGTGTTTGTTGGTTGGCACGTGCTGGGGTGGAAGGCGGTGGGGGGACGTTGTTGATTATCTGGAGGACTGCAGCTTCTGCTGGGTTCTGTGGCCACCTGCTGTCCTACACCCGCTCGCTTTGCCAAGAAATACTCAAAGCACAAAAATACAGTTTGTTTTATAAATGAGGACTTCAAAGAAAAAAGTCCTGCCTACAGCAGCCTTGAGAGGCTCAGCACACCTAAGCCACTAGTATCTGAGGCAAACTGTTCTACAGCTGCATTTAGGATAAACACATCTAGAATAAAATCAGAGTTGAAGTGTTCAGGTAGGTTAGAAAGTTATAGCAATCATAACACTAACCACTTTTCTGTTTTAATGCAATAATCTGATAGGCTCCATTTGCAACAAAGTCAGAACTGAGCTGTTACATTTCCTGAAGCATTTTATTCTGCATTTTTCCATGCCAGAATTTGTTGTTACCACTATTTAAAAAGCAAAAAGGCATACAACATTATTGCAAATCTTATTGCCTATTCACTAGATGTCCCGATTCTAAGTAGTACCATTTAGTATAAGGTGGCTGGGGCTTACTATCTACCAGCTTCTTGTACAAACAACCCGTATGACTCCTTCCCAAAGGCCAGTTTGATCTGTTGAGCAGCTAATTGACAAAGTGATCTCTTGTCTAGCAGCTACCTGCCTTGAGCAAAGTAAACAAACAACAAATTAAAAAAAAATAAACTTGTCTATTAAAAGTGCTAATAAAATTCCAAGTGCTTAAAAAAAATAAGGAAAAAAATATTAAAAATAACATGTAAGTTAAGAGTAAAGTGATTTAGAAAGCTGCTAAGGATGTTCAAAAATCAATTCCAAACTTCAAAAGGATATGACTAAGGCTCTTAATAAATCCACCTCCAAATGGATCTAAGAGTTACGCACCCTTACTAGTTGAATAAATGAAGTGACACTGAAGCATATCTAATTGTAATACATCACAAGATAATCTGTCAAGCCCCAAGTGTTCAGGTCCTGTCACCCTTCTTCATCCATTATTTATACACAACCTTCATTGCCAGTGAAATCCCCGTGAGGTATAGCTTGGCATCCCAATGCAGCCGTTTTAGCCACACAGCAGATAGAGTCAGCAATGAAACCCGTACAAACTCTCCAAAATAGCTATTATTCTGCTGAAGAGAGAGTTCAGAAAGGAACAAAGATGCAGAAGCCACATTTTCTGCTTTGCTTAATGGACTGAAGAGCTACCCACCCTTGTGTTTTTGCAGTGGACACTGTGGTATGCCCTGCTGCCAAAGCTTGTTTTATATCCATTTCAAGGTGCTACCTGGGGCCCCCTCTAGCCTCTATTTTTTTTAATTGTATTTTAGACAGAAAGGATCGCCTAGAAACACATCTCAGTGCTCTTAACTGCATCTGCTGTGGTAATAGGCAAGCAAACTAATGGAGCAGTGCAATATTTTTTACTCCAAACTTGCCAAAGATGTGTGAAGGGCAAACAGTCGGACATATTTACATACATTCATGATCCAGAAAGTCTCAGTTCAGCAGCTGCTGCAGCAAAGGCAATCCTTCCCTGTTAGCCCGCTCAGTGAGCACAGCTCTGCTTCGCATCCTGCTAAGAGTGATGGGCAGTTTGCAGGGAAAGCCTCCAGAGCGATAGCTGGGCTGGGGATTTTTCACTGACTCTCATTTTAGTAACTGAAGCCACCAATTCTTTAATCACCACTTTACTGCAGAAGAAACAGGGGTTCCTTCCATTGTTTCTCTTCTTCCCCCAAGACACACACAAACACTTCTTAAATGTGAGAATAAAGATGCACATTTCACTGTACCTCAGCGGTTCAGCCAGGACCTCTGCTTAACTCACGAGGCTGCGATAAAAACACCAATCTGTTTCAGACATGCAGCACTAGAAGATTAAAGGTCCTGTAAATTACATGGCAATATTCCTCCCATTGTCCAATTAAAGGCTTTATTATTTGCCAATAAAATACCAAATAAAAAAGGTACCCTCCAGATAAGGCAGCTGTTGCCATTTGGCTTTTGGCGAGCCTTTATTTATGTTCCATAAGTTTGCGGTAGGGAAGTTGCTGGTAGCCCACATGCATTATTCCCAGATGCACCATGGAAACTGCTTCTGTCCCCCAGGCCAAGTCCTCAATAGCACACATCTCTTCCAGTAGGTGAGCAGTCTATTCACATGCGGTGCAATTCATGTTACCGCTTTCTGCCTTTGTAGCTCTCTAAAAGAGCAGAAACTGCCTCACAGTTAACACAGCATCCTCCACCAGCCACAGATCCCCTGTTCTGAGCTGGTACCTGCTCAGGCAATGTACTGGTTGCATCTCAGTATGATGGCTGATATGTCCATGGGTGGCCAGGGATATCAGTAGGATTTCTTCCTTGTATATTCAAAAGGAAACAGGACCAGGCTCCTGAGCAATACCTTCATCCTGCTGAGAGCTGCTATCACTCCTTCCCAGGCTAAAAAGGTTGGATGGTGTTGCCTCTGATTCCCGTATTACCTCTTGGCTTCCCAGCTGTAACTCCAGAGAGACCAAAGCCTGTCTTCTTTCTCAGCACCCATTTGATTTGCATTAGCTTAATTTTTTATTTTTTTTTTTTTTTTTTTTTTTTTTTTTTTTTTTTTTTAAAAAGAACAATAGTTTACAGGCTCTTACTACAGCTGTATGTTTTCATCCCTAGGAAAGGGTAACAGCCCTAAGGAAGCAAGACATTAAGTCATCAACACAGTGCTCCCACAGCTTAATGGGCATGATTCGCTCCCCTTCCCCAGCTTTTTTAATTTCAGGCACTTCCTACTTCCGTTTTGGGCTTCTGAATGATACGAGTGTGTAATTAGTGAAAAAGACATTAACACCTACGAGGCACTCTTCAGACATCAAAAAATCAAGCTATGCAATTCTGCTTGCTGTTTCTTGTAATTACAACATTAATTTCTTACTTTTGGGGAAAAATAAAATTCCTGGATTTCACAAATGATGGCAGAGCTAAAAATTAATTTAAGATGATAATGCTACATGAAAATAAAAACCTCTTCTGATTGAATTTCAAGGACTCTTCTGTTTAACTAGCTTCAAGAGTCCTTTTTTTGATCATAATAAAATTATTTGCCATATGGTTCAGATGCTTGTGATCCTCTCTCAATGAGAGGATTATGCATGAGATATAATGCCTACTGTAGCTGCAGCCAAGCACACAGCTGGCTCTGATAATGCCAACAAATGGCTTCATCTATCTCAATGTCACGTAGGAGCTGGTGTGATGTGAATCAGCCCAGAGTACAATTAAAATCTACATCATCTGTGAGAAAGGTGATGGAGGTTCTGACATCAGAGCTGTGCCAGATTCATCCTCTTTCCATTGTAACAGAAGAAACATGTTGCCCCCTTCACCCTGTCACACTAATGATGTGCTTTGCACATCCCTTCCTGCGCACATTAAAGGTAGTAAATCAGGGAGACTCCTATTTAAAAGCTTCACCTTTATCTGACATTCAGTAACGAGAACAATTTCTAAATTTAAGTTAAGTGTATTCCTTGTTCCCCTCTCTGTGATGAGATAATGCCATTTGAAGTCTGCATAGAGGAGCTTATGACCCATATGGCCCCAAATTGTGACAATATGCAAAAATTTCCTTGTTTTGGTTCCACAATATTTAGTCACTCTAATAAAATGAGGCTTGCATATACATTTCTTCCAGCAAAACAATTTTTATTGCAAAAAATGGTCATAATTCACAATAAACAAGCTTGTTATCAAGACACTGATGAACCTCCTCTTTTAGAGTTTTAAGGGGGGAGGGCTTGTGCAATGATTTTGTTTTATTGTTATATTCATTAAACAGAAAATCCACAAATAAGTTTTATTAGCATTTTCAATGACTTCACATAAATATAAGATATAATTACTTATGCCTGGCTTTCAAGTTTTATTACAAGCCAGAGTTCTATTAAAATATTTTAAGCCCTTGGATGTCAGAACTGTAAAAGCTTGTCTGGTGGAACATGGCAAGACACTAGCTAATACTGTTTTCTCCTTTCTGTCAATTTAGCTGCATCCGTTTGTGTGGCACACCACAAATGGTATTGCTAATCAATGCAGTGTAGGCACTGGAAAATGAAGATATGCTGTTTTACATTCACCCATGATCTTTACTGAGTTTGAGATGTAATCAAAGTCTATTTAAAAATCTTTAATCGCATAATATACATGCAGACCATTTTCAACTATCTCCTAGTTAGGACTTAAGTCAAAGTCCCAGTGCATGCCCCATAATTACAGTGATAAACGCGATTTTAAGCACTCATATTTTCTACCAAATAAGACAAAATACATCACACCTGACTTTCCACTGCGTTACTCTAGCTTAAAGCTATTTGTCACAACAGTGTTACACTATGATAAAACTGGTAATATTCAAGTATTAAAGTATTATGTTATGTACTAACAGCAAAAACCTAAATCCAGGAACATAATGCCAAGCCTCTCTCCATAGGAAAGCTAGCATCTCAGTGCTTTCTCTTAAGCAGTTAATGGTAATAGGAGGCTTTGCCTACATGCCAGCCTGCACATCTGTAACAACATTGCTCTGTTAAGTTGATTTAGACAAAATGACAGCAACATCATTTTCCACAAGAGCTTACGTGGTACAAGTTTTGGAGAAAACATCCCTATGACATAAAAATCTACTGTTTAATACAGCTAAAGTTATAAAACTTAAAGCTTAAAGAACTAAATCAACTCAGAGTTTCTAAGGAATACTTTAAGAAAGCAGACGTCTCTCAACTAAGCACTTCAATCCTTGCAGTTCATGTGAAATGACATTGCTCCAAGGGAAAAAACAAAAACAACCAACCAAAAAAAAAAAAAAAAAAAAAAAAAAAAAAAAAAAAAAAAAACAAACAACCAACCAAAAAAAACCCACAAACAAGCAAACCCACATACAAAAAAACTACCCAAAAAACAAACCAAAACAAAAAAAACTACAAAACAAAACCAAAACAAACAAACAAACAAAAAACCACACACACACACAAAAAAAAAACACCAAAAAAAACCAAACAAGAAACATGAAAGCAAAAACTCCAAAATCAAACTGAAGAAGAAAATCCAATTGAAATTTTTGCTGCACTTCTTATGTCTGCCCATATCTACACTTATTGAGCTACAGATAAATGAAACAAAAAGCTGGGTGCCAACGCTTCATGCCTCATTGAATAAATGTTTGTTCTCTCAGCCTTTACTCTTGTTTTTTTTTTCCAGACCAAATAATAACAGCTGGTAGACACATAAAAATACACCCATTTATACTCAGGTATGGGCTCTTCATTAGTTGGACCAGAGAAACTCTGCCTTTGAAGATAAGACATTTGCAATTCTATCAAAGTTGAGCTTCTCTCCTTTACCTGAGCAGATAAACACACAGTAGCCTATGTCCAAGTTTGAAAATAAATTTCAAGAGCTCATAAAAGCAGCCACTCCAAATGACAAATTGATGCTTTGCATGCATCTTTTGATAGCTTTGAAATCAACAAGTCAAACCACAGAAAGGTAAAAAACATAGAGCAAGAATTAATACTAACAGTAAAGGTGACAGATAGCCTTCAAAATTCAAAAACTTCCTCCCATGAGGTGAAAATGCCATTGGAAAATATTCACACATTTCCTCTACAGTCCCCAAAACTGTATTACAGCTACCCCAACACAGCTTGAAAGAGTGATCTGCACATTTAAATATACACCGCTGTAGAGATACCACAAATCCAGGAGTTTAATAAAATCTGATGTATACAGAAAGTTAAAATCCTAACATCTGAATACTTGCTTTTCAAGATTTCAATGTATTTCATGACACTTAAAATAGAAATAATGTTTTTTGAAACATTAATCTGGGAGCTTCTAGTACTAGCAGAAAATCACTCTGGCTAAACATGGTGCGCTAAATAAGACATCGAAGTTATAATGCAAACAGAAGTGCAACAGAGAAAGACAGACTACTGTCCTCTCATATTAAAAAAATCGAAGATTGAAAAGCCATTGATTTAATGACTCAACTGGTTTATAAAATTGATACTATATTAATTTGAAAGCACACCGCACAATTTCTAGAAGCAAGACCTTAAAATTTTCCTTGTCATTGGTAAAATGGAAGTTCTTGATGATGTGTGACTGGGCCTAAACCATGAATATATTTTTAGTATGTAGTACTTAATAACACCCCATGGTAAGATAATACTTCAAATAAAATTAAGATATGACTTGTCTCAGCATCAGCTACAGAAAGATAAAGAAAGAAATGAAGAAGAAAAGGATATGAGTGACTAAAGGAATACAGTTTTCTGGTAATTCCATCTTTAGGACTTATGTGTGCCTTTACCTTGTTAACACGTACAACAAAACTGAATTCTGTAAGCTGACACACACACTGTCATACCCTAGGACTTCCACTGTTTCAAATAATAAATGCCACATAAAAGAAGTTTGCTTCTGTCCAGAAAAAAAAAAATAAAATAGCAAAGGTAACTTTGTTAAACCCTCCCACCCCCGACATACACACACACATACAAGAGCACAAAACCTAGCTTTAATTTTTGAATTATTTGGTGAAAATAGCAGAAATTAGAGTGACCACAATCCTCATTCCTCATCCACTGTGCTGCTGGTGGGGAGGAGGTAGAGAAAATTTGAATGAAAGTTAAGCCTGGGAAGAAGAGAGGGGTAGAAGGAAGGTATTTTAAGATTTAGTCTTTATTTCTCATTACTCTAATTTGATTGGTAATAAAACTAATTTCCCCAGGTCAAGTCTGCTTTGGCCATGACAGCAACTGCTGAGTGATCTCCCTGTTATTACTTTAACCCATGAACTTTTTGTCATATTTTCTCTCCAATGTCCAGTTGAGGAGGGGAAGTGATAGAGCGCTCTGGTGGACACCTGGCATTCAGCCAGGGTCAATCAACCACAAGTTTAAATTCAAAATATGGAAAAGTATCTTTAAGTCAAAATAAACTAGGCCACTAACAGAATACTAACACTGGAGAAGGAAAAAAAAAAAAGGGAGAATCACTAAAAGCTAACATATGATGTTCTTTCTATTTTTCTCATAGTTGGAAATCTCTCCATCTGTGATGTTCTCTGAACTTACTGTTCTAAGCAATTTAGAACCAACAAATTGTACAGAGACTGCTTCTTATCTTGGTACACTGAGCAGTCCAAATCAGTTTCTGGTTAACTCACTCTGAAACATCCAAAATGCTTTGTTGCAAGGTTTTAACAGTGCTTGCCACTGTTGATAGATTCCACTTCTACACACTGCTGAGGTCCTCACCACCAGCTGAGCACCTAGATGCGGACATCAGCAAGAGCTACTACAAAAGCAAACTTTTGAGTAAAATGTGGTAATTTTTTGTTTTGGTTTGTTGTTTAAGATCAAAATACAATTCCCTTTAGGATGTGATATCTTTATTCAGTTATTTAAATCAAAACACGCACAGGTCTGGGTGCTTAAAAGATTCAAGAGATTGAGACAGAAGAATGGGTATACGTGATTAGGTTATTGCTCATCTCCATACAGTATTGCTCCCTGTTTTAAAGTTCCTATTAGAATTTCAAAGAGTATGAGAAAAGAGAAAGATGGGGAAAAAAGGATGTTTATTTTTGAGCTAGTTCCAATGCACCTTGAAGCTCTGATATTTTCTCTTCACCTTCTTCTATTTCCATTTTTCATTTTCCTAGAACCAGATGTCTATTCATGAGGCCAGAAAGATAGTGCTTAATATAGTATCAGTATTCCTGGTATAGCACCAACAGATTAGAAAAGGTTGTTGAAAAGCAAATGCATATATGCAAATTTTTTTTTATATTAAATGGAAACATTCCAAAACCTCAAATGATCCATGTGAAATTTTAATTATAACATAACAGCTGTTTGAGCTAATTGAAGGATATCAGAAAGGTGATTTCCTTCTCATTGTAATTAAAGAGTTAAGCCTAATTTACTGTTGTCAGAACAAGACTAAATACCAATCTGGTCTGTCTAATTATATAAAAAGGTAAACAGAAGAAGTTCAAGACAGACATCAGAATGCTTCTTCACACCTCAAAAAACTCCAACACCCACCCACCCTTCCTCCCCCAGTCAATGAAAAGTAAAACAGAGAAGTTTTGTAGTGATCGCTTCTGCCCTATATCTTTTCTAGCAAGAAGCTGGGCAATGACCTTTACAGTAAGTGAACAACACTAATTCTGCTTTGCCACCCTTTTATTAATTTTGCCTGAAAGCTCTTTTCATTTTCATTTCCTTGGCTTCACAGCCTTATTTGTTTAATACTGTGGCTAAGCATAAAGGTAAACATATGTTTTTGCATTTACTAATGTGGTATTATCTAGTTGTCACCAGCAAAATAATAATGCAATACAGAAATGATTCTAAAATATTTGTTGGTCTATGACAATATCACTGATTTTTTTCCTGTGACTTTGATGGAAATAGAACAAAACTGGGTTTGATCTCTATTTTAAGTAGGTATTTTAACATGCATACTTTTTAAATGATGCATTAAATACAATGACCTTCACAACAAATACAATGACCTTCAGGATGTACCAGACCAAAAATTAGAAGCTATTTCTACAACATTAAAAGTTTACAGATTTTATTTTCTAAGCATATTTTCTCAAAGAAACGTGCATCTGTATATTTGATTCACACTTGCACCATACCTGAAGTTCCGCAGGGCTCACACGCCATCAGCATCAGATCCTAGTGAAAATGAGCAGCAGGATTCCAGCTGCTGGAGGCTGACATAGGATGTCAGCAACAGGTAAGGAAACCAATTGAAAAATGTTCATAGATGTTTGGACCATGCGCATCAAGGATGTGCCAATGAAAGACAAGGACGTTATGGAAGACATTTTGGATGTTTTTAACAAAAGACAGTGCTGTTAGGGATGCAGATAGGCCAAGCAGTCTTAGACCTGTGCAGAACTTAGGCTACCAGTAAGGCACCTTGTGCTGAGTACGATCTGTGGCCAGATAGCTACAGTTTGCTTGTGCTTGTTTAAAATAACTTTAATGAATGTTAATAGAAAAATACAGAGGGATAGTCATATACTGAAAATCACAGATTTACAGAAGGATAGGGGGCTGTGAGATCATCTAGTTCAACCCCCCTGACAAGGCAGGTTCACCTAGAGAAGGTCACACAGGAACATGTCCAGGCGGGTTCTGAATAGCTCCACCTCTCTGTGCAGTCCATTCCAGTGCTTCAAAACCTTTAAAGTGAACAAGTGTCTTCTCATGTCTAGATGGGATTTCCTATGTTCAAGTTCATGCGCATTACTTCTCGTCCTGACACTGGATGCCACTGAAAAAAAACTGACCCCATCCTCCTAATACCCCCCCTTTAAGAATTTACAAGCATTTATATGATCCCCCCCTCAGTCTTCTCCAGACTAAAAAGACCCAACTCTCTCAGCCTTTCCTTATAATAGAGATGATCTACTCCCCTAATAATGTTTGTTGTCCTTTGCTGTACCTTCTCCATCAGTTTCCTGTCCTTCTTGAACTAGGGAGCCCAGAACTGGACACAAAATGTTATAGACAATTTTGAGGTAAGCACACTTGCTGTGTTTTGCTGCACAAGAATCTTTACATCAACTCCACTCACACTCTAAGCACTAAACACTCTGCTTTTACGCTCAATTAATGTGACTTAATCCAGCCATAAGCAGAATACTTCAGACAACTAGACTGTGCTGTGATTCCCTTGCCTCCTTGTTCTCTAGTGCTTGTTCTGACCTTGACAAATCTCTTGGTTATCCTCCATACAACATAATTTTCTACATCTTTCTAAATGGCCAAAAAGAGACAGTGTACAGCAAAATCTTAATGAGGAGTTATAAAAGCACACTTGAAAGCCATCTCTGACTAATTAACTTCAAAGAAGATAATAAAAATACAGCAATTTTATTCTCTACATAATATTAGAATCATAAATTGTACACAATCTATTTCAGTTGCCATGCCCTCTATAGAAAGCAGGGCTTAACTCCCAGGTCAGCATGAACAGCTAAAGGTTTTAATGTGCCCTCCTTCCACTACTTTCTCGCTCATTCATTTGTGTTTCACCCTATGCTCAGATGTGAAAATTCCTAATGCAAATTTATCTCAGAAACATCTACAGAAATATTTACCTTTATAGGTATCATCCCACTGGCTTACTTTCCCAGATAAGAAGCTACTAGAATCAAATTATTTTACAACTCATCTTTCTCTGTCCTGTCAAAAGTACGTTTAACGCAATCTACGTGATGAATGTGGCCTCATGAGAAGTGGGAGGGAAAATTAATTTGGGAGGTCTGACAATGAAAAGATAATTTGTCATTACTGTGCTGAGATGTGCCAGTGAATGACTAGACCCCAAAGGCTGCTGCCTGTTTTCTGCCTCTTCCGTTAACAAACTCCTCCTTCCTAATGCTTTGGTTCAGTCTGTATGAAGGTTATTAGCAATACCAACCAGCCGGAGTGGTGAGCATGGATGCAGTGGGGGTGGGATGTGGATTCATAAGAACTAATTTGTCTAATGTTCGGTAACAAAGGCAAAGCGTCTGTGCTGTGAATTAATATAGCATCAATCACTGACTAACAGCTTCAGTACATGTAATGAGAATATTCTCAGGCCAACCCCGTGGTCTGCACAGACAGCTGCAGAGATAATAACCCAAATGGAATTTTTATTTTAATGCAACTTGCATCTTCAAATCAAGAAAGAACCTAGGGCAACTATTCTTGGTGTGTGTATGTATGTTCATATATATATATATTTATATACACACATGCCTAACAGCCTTTTAGAAGAAGCTTAGAATAAAAGTATTTCTTTCAAAAAGTAATACCTGGTACTTAGAAATATGGTCAGTTGACTGCAAGGTTCCCAGTTGAATAGCCTGTTTCTTTTAATTCTCTCTGAGTTATTTTACCTTCCCTCCAGTAGATGATTTTAATGACATTGTAAACTCATCTTATTACAATTTTAGTTTGCATAAAAATAAAGAATGCTTGAAAGGAGTTTAATATCTGGAAGAGATTTTTTTTTCCTCCCCTTCATTTGCTGTTCACATTAGGGGCAGAGACAGAAATGCATCTAAATACTTTTACATCAAATGTAGTCACAATTTGAAAAACACATCCACTCACATTTAACAAGGATTTTTTTCTGTTTGCATAGTAACAACCCCTCATTGTTTTCCAAACAAGGAAAAAAAAAGGAAAATACATTTTTTGACATTAAGAAATTTTTTTTTTAATATCATTGCCAGTCAAAAATGACTGCAGTGAAGCAATGAGGATATTTTATCCAGTATTGATAATGAGGAGGAAGGCAGTCCTTCTCAAGTCAGACATGCCAAAGAGCAAGCAGTTGTTGCAGGTCATTACCAAAGCACTCTCGTCACCTCCCCCATGACTGTCAATTTATGTTATTACTCTAACTATTTTGCTGCCTTCAGCAGTGTATGAAAGCCTTAAAGACATCTAGAATGCCTCCTAGAACAAACCGTAGGTTTTCAAGGGTGAAGGGTATGCTACCATCCAGTATAAATGGCTCAGATTTCACCCAACTTCTACTGCATACATTCTTACACACAGGACTCAAAAAGAAAAAGAGTTAGAGACTGTGAGGTTAAGGCAAGTTTGTGACCATACTATCCTCTTTGACAGAAAAGTCCTTTACCACCACAACCCTGTCTCTAAGCCACCATGACCCCAGGGAAACAACAGGGGAGGGCCAGTCATGGCCTAGTGTTTCTGATCAGGATAGTTTTGTGGAAATACTATGATGAAATATTTTGGAAAAAAAAAAAAAAAAGGTTTTAATTTAACATTAGGAGTTGGTAGTCTGAGCAGCCTGAAACAGAAAACAGAATTCCATCTATCTTTCTCAAAGCAACAGAGGAGCTGAGGGAAAGCCATGGCTGCCCAAAGTAGTATACAAAGAAAACACCTTCTTGGTTTTTAGCAAAGAAAGGATGAGCTGCAGCCATCCACCTCCCAAGAGGCTTCAGTGTAACTCCTGGGGAAAGGCTATGGTTTGTGCTTCCATGGGTGAGAGACACTGGACCCAAATGCAAATGCAATTTCATTTAAACTCCTGTAGACAAAATATACATTTATCAGGGGAAAAACCCCAAACCTAACCAAATGAACAAACAAACAAACCCAAACAAACAAAAAAATAAAAAGTAAACAAACAAAACCCAAACAAAACAAACAAAAAAAAGAAACCACAAAACCAAACAAACAAGCACCCAACCAAAAAACAAACCACAAACCAAACATATGTGTATAGAAATAGTCCCACAGAATTCTGACCACTGTACAAGTGAAATTCAACACTGGTTAATAGGTTAACTTGAACACAGAGAAGAAAAAAACCCAACAACTTGTATATGTGGAGGAATTACTTGACAATATCAATGGGGAGCAAACATGTATCTGAAATACACATTTATCATTTGCAAAATACCCCATTTTTGATCGCTTTTATACATATGAAGCATTAAGCCTTTCGTTAGATAATGTCCATATACAGTATTTTTACTGCAGAGGAAGTAGGTCCTATGTCTGTACTAATCAAGAACATAAGCCTCTTTTACTCAAGACACACAATAAGCAGTCCATAGCATCACTCCAGAATGAGTCCTAGGAAGGAACTGTGCTTGAAATACTGAATTCTTTCCATTACTGTGACAGAGGAAGGAAGTAATTTACTGCAACTAAAGAGAGACTGCAGTGTATTTCCCTTTTCTTCTAGTAGCTGGTAGGTTGAGGCAGGTGCAGGGGATAAAGGCTGTGTATCACAACAGCCCCTCTTCTTTTACTCAGCAGGAAAGGGAGCTACATGCAGCCTCTCTCAGTCCACACTAATTCCCAGGACAAGAAAAATCTGTCTCTCTGATCTTAGAAAACAGTGTCCCTGGAGCTCTTTTGCAATTTAGTTCCTGATGAAAAGAAAACAACAAAAAAAATTCAAAAAATTCCAATGACTCAGAAGGGAAGCTCTGAATCACATACTGAACAACGTCCTCTGATTACATATACTACATTGTTTGAATCTTTCTATAGACACACACAAAAAAAAAGTCAAAGAGAATATGTTTTATTATTTATTTAAAGGTATAAACAAGAAAAAGAGCCTGCTATTCACGTTAAGCGTATCTTTCATCAGTTAAGCAGCAACAATTCAGAAAATTATGATGATGATTGAATGGCAGCTAGTATTATCAGTATAACTTTCCCTGACAGTATCCTATAAAGCATGTTGTACTGTTGACACTATCTTCATACTATTTCTAGAGGTTTACTCATGAAAAATCACAAACCATTAAATGCACCATTGTCCATGAATACATACATGTTATTTTGTTAATTTATGGCATGTTTCATACATACAAAGGAAGTAAAATCAGGAATAATTATTTCATGTTAATAAAAAATAATCACTGCAAATGCACACAGATTGTGGTTTTGTGTTTTATGTACCTGTGGGAAAACTACAGATAAGATTACATTGTCATAATTTTATGGAGCCTTAATCAATAGTGGGTATGCCAACATTCTCAATGATAACTGATGTGAAAAAGGAAGTCACACATTCAGACATCCTAAATCATCAATGATTTATCTTCCGCTGTTGTTGCCTTTTTTCATTGTTTTGTTTTGTTTGGGGAGATTGGGTGGTTTGGGGGTCACATGCGTGTGTGGAATTAAATCCAGCTCCTAATCTGGTGAGTTATCTATGGTGTGCAAGGCAGTCACTATCCATTATGTAGCACCAGTGAGTGACAGTATGAATAGCAGTCTTTGCCAGTTAAAGCTGCGATAAGATGTGGATTCTGAGAGAAGTTCCTGCTCCAGAGTGATCTCTATTGTTCCAGCCATCAGTTTTGGCAGTAAGACTGATTCAAAGATAAGACAGCAATGATGCTGGAGTTTTAGAAAGAAAAAACATCAGCAAATAATCAGTTCATCTGCATTTAGAAAGACATCTATCAAGTTGATTTGTATTTTAATAAATCTAGTGCCATGTTTTTAAAATGAATAACTTGAGTTTCTTAGTCAGAATCTGATCTAAGGCAGAATTATTCTGTAGTCAGTATTTGCATTCCCACAAGTGACTACTACTTCCATGAGTATCCATCCGTCAGAAGCCCTCAACTCAACCTCACCTCGTCTATGACCTCATTGCAGCCAATGGGCACGTTTGCTGATCTTCAAGTAGCGCTCTGCCTCCTAGCCGTGCGTGCTCCTCTCCAGTCAGGCTGCGGGAAGGTTGAGCAGGGCGCAGGGAGCAGGGCGCGGCCGCAGACCGCACGCAGCTGTTCGGGACACGCCGGTAACGGGGCTTCCCGGCAGAGCGCGGCTGTTCAGCACCACGGACAGAGCCGGGAGACCCGCAGCCCGGCCGGACCGGGCTGGGCAGGACCCGGGGGCCCGAACAGGGCCGCCCGCGGGCCCGGGTAGGAGCACATGGTGGCCACTAGCCCAAGGGCAAATAAGCACAACAGGAGTGAGCTACGAAAAACGAAGGTTAAGATTTGTGGCACACGGTACAACTGGGAGTTCCTTTCAGAACGACCTCAACAACAAAAGCAACAAAAAGCACGGAGAAGGATCCTGAGCTCTAACAGTTTCTGAAACAGTAGCTTAAACGACCCAAGGTACTGAACTTCCATGAGTTTTCTTCAATGAGCTTTCCCTACATTCCCTCCACTACAGACTATTAAAGAAAATAAATAACTGTGGGGCAAGGGACAGAGTCCTGGAATGGATTCAAAAATTGTTAAGTGGTAGAAAACAATGACTAATAGCAAATGACTGCCCCTCAAAATGAAGGAAATGTAAGAGTGAATGCTCCTGGGGCTACTATTGAAATAAGCACTATTTATTAGTGACTTGGAAATGGAAAGGCACAGCAAGTTAGGAACCATAGCAATGCAAGTTTATTGGATTTTCTAAGTAAATATTGGAAAGTTTTACAATTACTGTCTTCAAATAGATTAAGGGCTACAGTGATACTACAAGAAGCAAAATGAAAGTTCATTAGGGAAAAGGAGACTAAATATGAGGAAACTGATCTCAGTGCACACTATGGGACTCTGAAGTAGTTTCTTCAAAGGGAAAAATGGAAAGTGGTCAAGTTTTTTGCAGATACACTATATAAGAAGCAGTCTGTCTATCTTCCTCTGGATATACCAAGTACAGCAACTAGACTTTTTTTCCCTTTTCATGTAAATATGTAACAGAAAGTATATGTCACAATGACTGACTTAATTTAGCTTAGACACAAGTTGATGCAAATTAGAAAAAAGTCCATAAACAGTCGACATAATTTCCACAGTGTATCACATACTGATTACCAGATATGAAAGATCTGTTGAAAAGACTGAAAGACCATCAATTTCAGTTGTTCTAAATTTAAAATTATTCTGTAGTCACTAACTTAGAAATAAAATTCTTCAGAAGACAGATTACATATTCTTTTTCTTTTACTAAATGTCTTTTTGCACCATGAGGAAAAAATGACAACACAGTTTTGGCTATGAAAACCAATAAAGCAATATAAAACTAAAAAATATTGGTCTAGGATCATACAACAGGTAAATTTTAATATCCACTGTGCCCAGTTAAAAAATGTGTGGGTTGTTGTTTTGTATTTTTTTTTACCTTTTTCCCTGTTGATTGGTTTCCAGTAATTCCAATAATAACCAACCAATAATTGATTGGTTCTAAGGCAGAACCAACAAGGGAATAAAAGACAGACATTTCAGAGCTTTAGAGCACCTAAAATGATATGCAACTTAAGGGAATTTCATATAGGTATTCATAATTAGGTAGGACACAGTAAAATTTAAATCAGGTTCCTCTCTTTATCACATAAAATGAGTTTAAATGAAAGAATACTAAACACATAAACAATATAAAGAAACATTCCTTTTACACTGCCTGACAGATCAGGTCATTGAGATAAAAACCATGGCTACATTTTTAAAAAGAACTGAGTAACTGTATGACTGTTAATAACATTTGTGGCTATGCAAGCTAGGATAATAAGGGTAATCAAATCTCATGCTTGAGGGTGTAAGACAATGAACTGCAAGGTTTAGAAAGAAATGTACAGTGTCATATAAATGGATAAGATGCATTAGCAATTTGGGAAGAGATTTACCTTATTTTAAAATATCAAGAAATAGCCACTGCCAGAGGCATGGCACCAGACTACAGAGACCTGAGGTCTGATCTGCTTTGACAAATCCTTTGTTATTAGGAGTTTGGCTTTGATAGACAATAGATTCTCCAGAGTTTAACAGAGCTGAATTCAAATTAAAAGCACATGCTCTATGAAAGCGTAGCTTGGAGGAAGGATCCGAAGGACAGAACTGTTAGCCAGTAATTAAGAGTTCTGTACTGTGCTTTCTGGCAGCAATTATTTTAACATAATTCTTAACAGAGTCTATTAAAGAGGAAATTCCAATTAGCAATAGCTTATTGCACAACAAAACAATGACTACCAATATAATTTACTACCACAAACTACACAGAGAATTGTCTGTTGAAAACAAGATTGGATGTTTAATTAAAAATGGGGGAGAGGGAGGAGAATCTGCATCCACTTAACATGCACAAGTCTGAGGAAACTTCAGTTCCAACACAGAAAGCTCAGTTCAGAATCATGTTAAACTATCCCAGCTATGCATATTATCTGAAGACACATTTCAAATTACAGTGAAACAATGAGGTTTTGCATATTTTTTTTCAGATTACCTGTTCATATTTGCAATGACATAACATACGCATTTGATAGAGAGAAATTTGTGGGGACATTGTTATTCCTACACTCCACATTAACATATAGGAGGCCGTAAGAAGAGGCAAGAAAGAGCCTGGATCTCAGCAAAACAAAGTACAACTAATCTGGGTCCATACGTAGAAGACAATTTGCTGTTCTAGGGTTTTCTAGAACTGCTACATATGTCTTCCCTGAATTACTGACATGGCTTTTCCTGTCCTGAGTGCATTTTTGTCTCTCAGACAGTTGATCCAACCAAATAGAATTTGAATTACACAGAAAACATGCAGCAGTGTTGTGTAAAGAAAATCCACAGTGAGGAAGACATTCCTGTGCAAGAAAAGCCTCCAGAAGAGTTAATAGTACACTTTTTCTAAGCTTCTAAAAGTGAAATAAGTACTGCATGTTTAGCATAGATCTGATAGTTGTTGTCTGCTGCTTAGTTGTGACAAGTAAGAAGCAACCTCTGTATATCCTCACTTTACAGAAAAGGATGGAAGCAGAAGGAAGAGAATTATCTTTAGTCTGGAGATTTAGAGGGCCTGCACTGCAATCTATCCCATTGAGCTGATAAAGCATACTGTCACAGAAACCTGGTATGCAATGGCATTGATGCACTCGAAAAGATAAGAGACATGAAAAGAGAAAAGTGAGGTTTGCAGCAGTAAGAGCTGCACTGTTCTGCAATCAAGATCTTCAGCTACATGGAAACACTACATTATCACCCAGAAGAGTGCAGAACCCCATAAGACGACTGAAGGGAAGGAAGAAAAATGAAGCCACTGCTTTCTCCCTGGAGAGTAAAACAAAACCAGAATGAGAAATTTTTTTTTTTTNAGACAGATTTCTCCCTGAACTTTTCAGTGTGTCTGATGATCCCCAGAATTCAGTTTTACTTTGTTGTACATCTTGCTTTCCAACTTCTAGCTTTAAGCTTTTTTTTGGGATGAAAACATGGAATTTAATTGTTTGTCTCCCTGTATTGAATCTGAGAATTAATTATCCCCTGCTTCTATAAATTAGAAGACAATCTTTGCTTTTAAAAAGAGAATATAATTCATTTGTGCTGAGGTCTGTCTACCGCAGAGTGAGCTCATGCTTCCCAAGCCTCAGGTCACATGTAGCACTGCAGAAGATGGTATATATTTATTGATGAACCACTTGAGTGATCTGTTTTCAATTTCAGATGGGTTTAGCCTTCCTCTGGAGAAACACTGCTTGCCTTTTCTTTTTTCTTCCCCCTCCCCTTTTATGCACAATGGCTGTGGACCTTCAGCATAGTTAATTTCCATAAATAGAAATGAAAAATCATCAAACCTGAACTGGGAACTAAATAACAGTTATAAAGTCTCTTACATACCTGATTTGATTGCTACAGAAATCAAATAAGTATGTACTTGACCTCAGCTTCTCAGCTGAGGTCTTAATGTCTTTCTCATAAATTATTATTGTACCTAGTAGGTTAACGAACATATTATTGAAAACAGAATAATTGACTCTTTAGATTTTTCACTTCTAAAATAGTACTAAAAGTCTTTCTTTTATTCCAAACTAATTATTAGGGTTTGGTTTGGGCAATGTGTATAATAAATAAGTGAAAGATTTGCAAGAAAATCCTAGGCCTAAGGTTTTCTGACATTTTTTTTTATCAGACTCTGTCTCTGGATACTTAGAATTTTTTAAAGCTGTTCTTTTCATCAAAACTTTGCACAAGGGTTTTGTGGTTCAAAATCTATGATTTTTACTGAGAAGATACATTTTGGGAATGTAACATAACATAACCAGCATTCACAGGATTCAGTTGTTAGACTTGCTCTGCAACTCTCTGCTAAGTGTATATATAAAGTTTGTAATATTTCTGCTACTGTTCAGTAGTAAACATGTCAGATTTTATAAAAATAGATATTAGACAACTGTAACCTTACAACAAGCATTAAGGTGCTGCTACTATACCCACAGTAAACTGCATATTAAATCTGTAACAACGCAGACACCCTGCACACTGGTGTGAACAACATAAATTGTTAAGAAAACAGGTACACCTTCTCTCTTAAATTGAGGGATTGCTCCTAACAAGCTCTACATTTTACTTAAACATGGACTACCACATAAACAACTAAACAGAGCAGCAAGCTTCCTCCTAAAAAAAGGATAGAGCTCTAAGCTGGGAGGATTCAAATTATTTTATAACAGTTCTTACTTATATTTTCTTGTATGCCTATCTAAAAAATGTTTTAAAATTTGAGTCAGCAAACCCTAACCTGGGAAATACAGAATCCTCTTCTCCACAAGGAAAGCACTAACGGAAACCAAACTCTTCCCCCACCCCAGTTGTTTAGTCTGCTGAAATGATACTTCTGACTTAGTAATTAGAATAGCATTGGGCTACTCAGAAAAAATGGCATTCTGATCAGAAATATTATAACTCAAAAATAAGCTACTCAAAAGCATTCTTAGAGATTTATGTGCTGTATTTAAGGAAATGCTTCTTTGGAGATTTGGCTAACATAAACACATTACTTTTAGGCACCAAACCTTTCACTCCTCCTCAGTGAGCCCATCCCCCTTGGACTGTAAAAAGCATCAGAAGACACTGTCTATTCAAAAGTCAATTTTTCTCTCTAAAAACCCATTTCATGCTTCCTTCTGAAAACAAGTTGCTCCTGTTTCAGTATTTTGCTTTTCAATGCATAGCTAAGTCTATTATGTCCACAAAAAGGTATTTAAAGTATTTTAGCTATAGGTACAGGCTGACAAAGCTCTATTTTCTGAAGTGTCCACTGTGCATCATTTAATTGCATACCATAGCATTTGCTTGATAATAGCATAGGAGATGAAAGCATAGAGATGATCCATAGAGCATTTACCATTTCATTAAACTTGATCAACAATCTGGTTTTTGTCTATAGCAAACAACTTTCTACTCAGAGAGGAACTCGCTCATCCCCTTCCTTCAGTCAGACACTGGACTTTCCAAGACATGAAGACACCAAGAATTAGGAATCTCTCGGTGTGGGGAGCCTTCAGTAGGCACTGTGTACTAGCTTGCTTACTCTCTCCCGACCTGGCAGACCAGCCAGCTTAGAAGCAAATAGAAATTAGACATTTTGTGATATCCCCAATGAAAGCAAAAGATTAGACTTCAAATCAAGCAATTCAGCTCAGTTACTGTAACAAACAATGTGTATGTTTTTGTATTTTTTCCTTAAAGTAATTCCTTAGAATTGAACCTTAAAAGACACATGCTCTCATTTAAATTCCTACAGGAAAACAGCATGTGTTACTCTTTCTTGGTAAATTTCCACCTTTTGTCTTCAGTTTTGAAATAATGACTTACATGCAGATATTATCGCTGCCATAACTAGGATAAAATATTTTTTTCCTGACCAAAAAGCTGTTATCAAGGACTGGCAGAATATTACACCACTAAGTCTTGCACTTCTGCTTCCATGATACAATGTAGACAATCACTGAGTTCCACAGATTTAAGAGAGAGAAGTTCTGTTCAAGCTATATCTCTATCCTTGTATATATTACGACATCATAATGGCCACATCAGCTGTAATAAAAAATGAATTCCCTTGACATATATTACCCGTAAGTGCAGTGTAGTAAATAAATGATTCATGCAAGTTCAATTACAAGGGTATGGTGTCTATAAATGCTAAGTACCTGCAAGACAGCAACAGTAAAGGAGATGAACCCATGTAGTGTTAAAAATGCCTTCCAGATAAAATTTCTGACCACACCTTTTATCTCTTTTTACATGGTTTTTACATGTGTTTTATTAAACACACTCATGGTAACAATCCACTAAAAGTTACATACACAATACAGTTTCTAACCTTGCTATAGATAAATCAAAAATAGAACTAGGTTGCTCTCTTGCTGCAGAGGTGGTAAGGGAATCTTTTTAAGAATTGGAACTCTCATTGAATTTAAGACTCCACCTCTGCCCTTCTGGGATTTAAATTACTAAGCCTTAAAAATAAAATAAATATTACATACATACAGTTTTAAAATAGTGTATTTTAATGTATTTTGTTTATTAAGTGTATATAAAATGACATAACAGAGTTCCTTATATTTTACAATTATTTATAGGTTTAGAGAACTAGAAAAAGTCTCTAGGGAGATAGGTGGTCATACTTTAAATCATGTATAGTTGATAACTTAGCAAATGAATTTCTAAGTCTGTACACATCCTACAAGACAACCATTCATAGTACAAATTTTGTTGACAAAAATGTTACGTTAGCAAAAACTAATTTCTGAATGAATTTGGAATAACACTCTCATTGTCTTATACATGTCTGCAGGCGCCCATTCACCCACAAATGAAAGAAGGACTGTCATGTGGAGCAATCTCATCATGCTCCTAAATTTATTCCCAACCTCTACCAGGGGATGGACAGCACTAGATGTTTTAAAGAGGTCTTCCAAGACCATCTGAGTATGGCTGGTAAGTCATTTCCACATCCAGTCTTATCTCAATGCATGTTAAAAGTTCGAGTAAAGAACATAGCACACAGTTTAAATATGCCTTCCACAATATATATGGTCATAATTAGTAACAACCTTGGATATTCTGGATAGTGACATAAATAATGAATGAAGTGTGGAATTTTGTTAAACACTCGATTTTCACAGTTTCTTAAGAAGCGGATTCCAGAGCTAAAATACACAATAATTGAATAAAAAAAATATATATATACTCCTATCTTCATCTTGAATTTCTTGCCTTTGATGTTCCTTTGCTTTTGTACTGTGAGGGGAAAATCAAAATTTTCTGGTCAACTTTTTCCAACTCACTCATTCTTTTCACTTACCTATGATTTAACTCATGCAAAATCCCTCAAAACACTCACCCAGTACTGGCAATGCAGACAGAGATTTCAGTGTCATGCATGAAGGGGAATTTGTTTTTGTGGGTTTTTTTAGGATTACACTTTTCAACAAACAGCATATCTTGAGATGTTCTATATTATTGTCTATAAGTGAATTTTCAATACAATTAGAAAAAATGACAATAAATGTCTTCAAGACAGGGCAATAAAGCCTCTATGTTTCATTGCAAGTCTATTTTTCAGAACATATTATTGAAATATCCTTAGCCCAACCCAAAGGGCAGATGCCTGTGGGGTGGATCAAAACTTTATGATGTAGCCAATGACAAATGCAAATGTCAGTTTACTTATTTCACTGTTGCAGCCACAGAAATAGAAAAAATAATTTTGGTAAGTTGTCTAGCAGAGGATTCCCTCATTGTGATAAAATAAACATGTGAGAACAGGACATACAGAGTTCAAAATCACATGCTGCAAGGAAATAATATACATATTTACATTCAGAGTAGCTGAGTCCACCAGGATGGAGATTGACATTCTGAGGCCATTTTTACCATAAGCAATAATGAGGAAAACCACCTCTTCTAGGTTTGAGGCTTATTTGATATTAAACCTCTGTGAGACAGCTGCTGAACATGAACAAAAAGTTGCAATGTATTTTGTTCATTCCTTTATTATATGGCTGTAAACTATTAGAATTTACAGCATCTGCTACCAAAAAAAAAAATAAATCCTAGAGCAACAAATCTATAAGCCACTCTAAGTGGCTTAAAAGTAATACAGTTAAGTATGTAATTCCCCTATAGTGTACTGAAAATTTACTGGGGAGGAGTATTCACAAAATATCAACGTATCATCATTTACTACTTCATTTAAAAGTGACACCATCCCTCAAAAACCCTCTTTTCACACATATACAACCTGCTTCTAATCAAAGATACAAATAAAATATAGAGGAGGCTGATGATCTGAAGTCCTCCTTATTTTACAAGCACTTCATATACAACAGCCAGATGATCTGAACTGCATGGCAGTGAAGTGTTCTTATACAAGAAACATGCATCAGGTTCTCTGCCAAATTCTATGTAGTAGTAATAACAATGTTCTCTGATACGCATATTTCTCCTCAACTCTTAATGAGTTTAAAGGTTGATCCTTATACTCACCTCCCCTGAAAACTGCAACATATCTCAGAATCTTTACAGATTGCAGCAGTGATCTTTAATTTCAGAGGGTTTCCCCCTCCTCCCCTTTCTTTTTAAAGCAGTAAACACTACTGTAGAGCTGTATTCAAAATAGACATACACTACTAACTTAGCCCACATGTGTAAACCAAAGCTGCCACTATCAATACCACACACTGCTGTTTTATCAGGTTTTTTAAGTGATGAAAAATCATGTAGTACATTTTATATGGGCTTCACTTTTAGTCTAGTACTGTAATTAATTTGGTGTTTGTCTAAGAATATGAGGCCCCTAATATCCCAGACATACTTGAAAGGATCACACAACTGGCTTTTATTAATTCAGTGTTCTCCACACAAGTTCCAGCATATGTCATCAGATCCACAGAGTGAATAAATGCCCAGATACAGATGTTATCCACTCCCACTATTTACTTTACACACCTTCATGCTCTTCACAAGTCTGCACTTAGACTGGAGAAACACCTCAGGACTCAGAAGCACCTTAGATTCTCCAGAAACTTTATTTGCACAAAACAAGCACATGGTGTTACACCATAGTCTCAACTTCTTAGCTGTATCTCCTGTCACTTTTTCCTCACAAGGGCACAGGAATGGGGTCACATGAAGGATATGTGTAGTCAGAGAAGGAAAGTTCATACACCTCTCTGTCTTGATAAAGATGCACTAAGACCACTCAAAACTGGGTTCCCACTATCAGTTGTGACAATATTGCAGTTCTGAATCCAATATCTGAATTGCAATTCTCTTCCAAAATCCCACACTTAAATGCTGTAGAAAGAGTAAAAACAAGTCCATCCTGAAAGAACCTGACCCTGTAATACACACGAGGGATCACCACCATTTCTGAAATGGCAAATACAGCTTCTTTTTCACTCGAACCCAAACAACACCAACCACTCACTACTACAATGGAGAGAGAAAATGAAATTTTGCTTTTAGAGGATGTGCCTCCCTGGGTCTCCCTAAAAATGTCAATGAGAAGGAGCTAACCTTAGCAACTTCTCCAGATTATGTATCAGACCAGCTATCTACTCACTCTAGGGAGAAACTATGATGATCAATCTCATTTGGTGAATATCCAGTGTAAATGTGTAATAGTAATAGATATTACTGTAGCTTGGACAGACAGGGAAATGAGTTAGCTGAAAATATCTTAGCAGATCAAGGCCACAGAGTTCTTAATCCCCTGTACACCCTTGTTCCAAAAGTACTGTCTGCTAGAAAGTGTAGCTTAGGCTCTCCCAGGAGTATACATAAACAAATAAAAGGTTAACAGTATTTTAACGATGTTCTATCACCCAGAATAGCTAATATTCTAAATAACATCCCTCTAAGATTTTTCTTTGTCAATTTTTTTATTTCCTGATCCTCTTCCCCTGCATTTAGCTAGCTCTTTCAGTTTACACTGTACTTGTGTAGATGGAATTAAGTCAGGAAGAGTAGGCCTTATAGATTTTCCAGGTTTTTCCTCTTGCTGTAGCATTCAATGATCAAGTCCTTCACAAAAGAATACTTTAAAATTTCTATTAAAAACTTCTGAAATCAAGATTTACTGGACAGATTTGAAAGCCAAGTTTCCAAACAGCAAACATCTGGCAATATTAATGCCAGAAATACTTCAGAGGAAATAAAATAGCTTTAGACGGGATTTTTCACATAGGCATCAGTGTTCGGACTGACCAACGATCCAAGTAATCTTTCTAATGACACCTTGCAACAGGCAATTGTAAAGGTGATCCGGATGTTGCTGTAATAGGCAATCTGACTTCTATCTGATATGGCGGCTATTTTCTGAACCATCATTATATCTGTAAGGGTATCAGTTTTGAAACTAGCAGTTTATTACTACAGATGACCTGTTTCAAATGTGATAGATATCACTCTCTCATGCCCATCGGATTTGCATCTCTATTTTCTTCTTATCCATTTTTCTTTTGCATCTTGAAGTGACCTTGTACATTAGTGCTACTCAGTATGGCAGAGCTTTGCATTAAAACATCAATATTGTAAGTGTGGATTTGCCACGCGGTTCCATCTCTGGATAAAATATGCCAGAATTTTACTAAAGAAAGTTCCACCACTGGAAACAAACAACAAAAGCAACACTTTTCCATACAGCATTCCTTTTATTGTCCAGAACCCTACTTCTTAAGACCAGCAATTGACTGATTACTTAGCAACCTCACCGAGTCTGCTATCTAGTCACGCTGTGATAATGGAACTATCAATGCAGTTATAATGTACTTACACTCTGTAGATAGCTGTTTCAAATGGAGCAACATTTCCTTCCAGCCCAATGCTTCTCTGCAAGACTGGAAGGCCTGGTAAAGATTGAATACATACCTTTAAAAATTGCAGATTACAAAGAGGTTTCACTGACCACTGATCATTTGTGCTACATTAAATATTGCCAATGCCACTATTTTTTTTTTTCATTTTATTTCTTCTCATTTAACAGTAACTTTTAAACTGATTTTCTATGCAGAAACACAAAGCAATCAACATCTTTTATGTATTTCCCTTCTTTATATTACTTTGCAGTAACAATATAGACCAAACAACTGTACACGTTTCATCCCCAAATTAGTAGCTTCATTCACTATGCCCTATTTCATGAGTGAGATGGTCTGTGAGAAAGACGGTTGGCATAGGCTAAAACTGTGCCATGTAACAGTGAAGTAGTAGTCCACAAATAAATGGCATACACAGCTATGGCAAAGTGCTCAGGTCACAGCCAGTTTGATTCAGTAATACAGTCACAGTGGGGCTCACAGAAATCTAACAGACAGAGCTTTAAAGTCCCTTGACACATAAAGAAAAAAACAGGCACCGCAGATACACCTCTGTGCATCTGTCAGTACCGAAGTGTCATTAAATGTCTGTCCTAAACTCCTTCATTCCACCCATCTAACCTTTATTATTTAGGTGCCTAAAGCAGCATCACACTTGTTTAAAGACTTCACAGCTAGTCTGAGGAGAGGGACAGGCATCTCTGGAGATTATTGTGTGTTTACTTCAACTACAGTGCTCCAGCAGAGATGGCTGTTACCTTCAAGACTTAACAGGGAGCTAGTTTAAACACCTTTCAAAAGAAGAATGTGTCAATTCAGCTTATGAAACCATCCAAAAGGAACCATGGCTCAACAGAACTTAAACTTGTTTGAAAGCTTGATTTACAGTGAGTTTACTTTTATCTCAGCAGCAATTCACCACGCATCCAAGTAAAGCAACTTCTGTGTAACAGTTCTAACAGACCATAATACAATATCTCTTTAAAAACACACACAGAGTCCCTTCAAAACAGGAAGCAGCTCATGGGCACAATAGGAAAACAAACAAACAAACAACACACACACATACAAGAAACAAACAAACAAAAAGAACACACACACAAGAAAACTACAACAAAAAACACACACACCTCAAAAAAAAAACAAAACAAAACAACCAAATTAACACACACACAAAAAAACTAAACAAACAAAACCACACTCACAACAGCACAGTAAAGATTCTGTATTGCCATGGGGAAAAAAAATAGAAAAAAAATAATCAAAGAATACACAAGTTAGACGTCATCTGTTTGTCCAGGCCTGGTGATGGCCACTCTAAAGTATATAATGAACCAACTAAAGTTCCTAGAAAACTTAGAGAGTGAAGAACTTTGAGACAGGAGGGAAAACACAGCACCTGTCCTTACAAATGGAAAAAGTAGTCAGAAAGGACTGAAAAACGGTCACTCTACTTTGAGTAACTGGAAAGATACTGAAACAAATGATTAAATGATCCATTTTTAAAGACCTTAAGGATAATAATGTAATCAGGAACAGTCAGCATGGATTTTCCAAGAAGAAATATGTCAGGCCAATTTCATTTCCCTCTGACAGACCAACTGGTCTAGTGGATAAGGGACAGGCAGCAGATGTGATATAACCTGACTTCACTAAAGCTGTCACACTGACATTCCCAGAAGCAGAAGAGGGAAATACAGTCAAGACTGAACTGCACACAATTTAAAGGGTAGTTGTTCTCCATCAAGCTAAGAAGAGATATCAAGGAGATCTGTCTCAGGTCCTGGAAAAACTGCCATTTTCATTAATAGCTTGGGTGACAGAACAGTTTGTACATGTATAAAACCTGCAGATGCTACTGAGTTGACAAAGTTTTATCGATTTTAAGAACAATATTAAAATCAGAACTATCTTGATGAACTGGAAAAATGCACATACACTCTAATATATTGGGAAGAACTGCCTAGACACCAACACTACAAAAAGTCCAGGGTGATAGCATTTTGCTAGAAAAAGAAGTGAGGAAATAACAGCCTTCCAGTAGAGAAAACCAACAAGATTGGTGATCATTAATTGTTTTCTCTGTTCACTGATCATAGAACAAGTTGCAGTTATCTTAATCGGCAATTTGTGAGAGGGGACTGGGGAAAAAAAAACATGAACACATAACTGTAGCAACAACACTTTCTAATGCTTTTTAGTCTAGTGAGACTGGGAGGGGGACATGACCAAAAAAAGCAAACAAACAAACAAACAAACAAAAACACCACAAAACCCACAACACCATCACAGGAGGTTTTCCAGACTGGTTAGTATATGTCAAGGATGTTGACATGCCTCATCCTACCTTGGAACAGGGACCTGAATGAGCTAAGTTTTTGAGGTCTCCTCTGGGCTTTCATACCCCAATGCCTCACAAAAGAACAATCTCAGACATCTAGGGCTCTTCTTAGGCTGGGCTTACATTTACATTGGATACGTGTCATCATCATCATCCTTCTTTCCTTCATCCCACCCCTCCCAAGTCAGTAAAAATCAAGCAAGGTAATAGAAGTCCCATCTGTATGTGTACCTTCAAATTATAGTCAATTCAGTATTCCATCTTAGCTGCAGAGGGTCACCATCTAGTGCAAGAGAATAACAGAAAGCACAATGGCAACTTTTTAAAACTAGCTGGAAGACAAAGTGAGTTGTGGGTTTGGTCTGCATTAAGAATTAATGAATAGATTTGACTGCAGGATCAAAGAAAATATACAAAAAATCCTTCAGTGAACAAGTACAAAGTCAGCAAGAAAATTAAATTAAGCTTGCAGCCTCTCTTTATTCACCTTACACTAAAAAAAAAGGGTTTCATTTTATGGGTATCAAATTTTAGCTTCTAGAAGGAAGTCTTCCATAAAATTTATGTGAAAGCTATGGCAAAATGTTCATGCAGTGCACTGTTTATTTTTTTTTTAAATGAAAATATCTATGTTAAATTCCTGCTTTCAGATAATAAATAGATTGACAGCAAAACATTAGGCTGTTTATCTGTTGAGTGATAAATAAAAATATACTCTGAGAAAACAGCTCAGAAGATTGACCTTGTGGTAGCAACACATGAAGAGCAGCAGCTCACCTGCCAGAGAAACATTCTTCACAGGAAAGGGAGGAGAGCACTTTTCCCTGTCAGGGTAGTTTTAGAAGTGGGATATTGACACATGCTGAAGAATAAGGAACTGAAGAAAAAGGACTTCATGCATTTATGACAGCTGCCACAATATCCCACTATTTTCTGACTTACTTGAAATTGAACAATAAATCAATAAACCTCTAGCTGATTGTTACCTTCAGTGAAATAAGATGAAACATAATTTAAAAGGAGATTTTTAGGGGTAATTCTCTGGAGCTTTTATGACACACGTTTGAGGTTTATTTTCCTTTTCCCCATGAAAAATGTTTGAAATCCATGTGTAAAATCAGGAGCTTTCATCCAAACAACCTGTCTTTGTTCCTCTCTTCATCTGCTTCTGTTTTCAGTCATATCAATAGTATTTTGGGGCACTACTTTCTGATTTGAAGTCTTACTGTCACTGGAGAGATTATAGTACAGAAAGTAATGCTGTTCATACATGCTGCTCAGCTAGGTCCTGCCTTCAGCATGCTTTTCATGAGCAAATCCCTGCACCCACTTCATCCATCAAACCAGACACTTTGTATTCAAAACAGAAGTCATAGCAAACCCCCCTGACCTTCTTCCCTACAGAAGTGAAAACAAACCAACCCCACACTGTGTTTTAAAAGTGCAGTTCATCCTCTTTCAATGTTTTAAGTGGTTTTGTCATATAATTTCATGGGCTGGCTGATGGAGAAATGATGGTAACCTTTTAAACACAGCTACTCAAAGTGACCCTATGCAGTTCTGCTGTCCTATCACCGCCCTTTGGTGATACAAGCAGATAGGTAAATTTTAGATTTACATCTGAAATATGTTCCATAATACTTCAGATTTACATTCCAAGGTTGATATCAAGTAACATTATCTTCATAAAGAGTTAAACACAGCTTTATATGAAAATAGAAGCCAGCAGACTGTTAATGTACTTAAAATCCAACTAAGTCCTCTGCCATATTCACATTGTCCTGGTTTGAGTGAGAACAGAACTAATTCTGTTCATTGATTTTACTTTTCAGCTCAGGTCTTCCAACTAACTGCACTGGCTGAAGTTAGCAGCCTGTTTTCCCAGGCAGTGATAACATCCCATGGTTAGAGTTACTACCAAGGACTGGTGTGCAGACCAAGGCCACTGCTGGATCTTGTGTACCACACTGGGGGTGCAGGAAAGTGAAAGGCTGCACCTGCAGGGAGGAGCAGACAGGGCAGGTGACCCCCAACTGTCCAAGGTATTCCATCCCATATACATCATAAAGCAGAGGGTGTCTCCTGGGGCTCTTGGGCTCTTCTCCCCTCTTGGGCTGCTTTGCCAGCTTTGCTTGGCTTGGCTCAGCTCAAATCCTCTTTCGGTTCCTTCCTCAGAGCACCCAAGGAAGACTCTCTCTGTTCTGCCTTCGATCCCAATCTGTGTGTTCCTGAACCCAGTACCAGAATCCAGCTCCTGAACACAGCTTCTGTCTGCTGCAGGGCCCAGGCTGGGACTCCCCCAGTGCCTGCTCCACAGCACCAATGATGATGGTGATGAAATTACTATTGGGAGGAGGGGGGGAGAGGATTTGGGTTCAATACTGGCTTTGTATATATTTGTATATATTCAATTTTTATTATTTTCATTAAAGCTGTTCTAGTTTCTTTTTCTAATCACTAAGTCTCTCTCCCTTATTGCCTTTCTCATCCCCTGTGGGGAGGGAGGGGGGTTAACAGAGAGCATCTGTTATCGGTCTAAGGGGCCACCCTGACGCTAAACCGTGACACGCATATACACTTAAATACGTGCATTTACAATGTAAATTCTATCTTCAATTTTTTATTAAACTTTGAATGAGACTTGGCCTGATCCAACATCATAGCATACCTGATAATATTCCCTGAAGATAATCTGTATCTAGTAAATGTTTGTGATTTTGCTTTGTATACAGTTACAGTCAACAAGAGATGACCTTTCAGTCCCATACATTCTCAAGAATGCAATTTGACTTATCAAGCAATCTCTAGATTGACTTGGTTAAGTACTTCGCAGGGTATTGAAAAAAGTTGGACTCAATTCAAGCTTCGGTTGCTTTAATCAATATGGAGTTTGAAAGCTTTCATTCAAGGCAATAGTAAGAGAAGAGCAGTAATAGAGACCTAACAAAAACAATAATCAGCTGTTTGCTGTGTAGAAGAATAGATAAGAATAAAAAAAAAGTGGCAAACAACATTAATGATATAGGAAAAAAAAGCCTCTGATAAAGAAATGAAGGTTTTCCTGTAAGTGTACTGACAGGTGTGATGCAAGTAATTTAATAACTACGATATGAAGGAATAATTATACAGACTATTTTGATCATTGTCTGCAATGTATCGTGTCTTTATAATATTTGAAAATGCCACACATACACCACTACAAACAGAGGTACAGAGTCAAACACTTAAAATTTAGTCCCAGCCTTAAAGGAGAGCAAATTTTCTATGAAGCCACCAATTTAACCAGCTGCATTCCAGAGAAAGAGTAGACAACATTTCCATGGGCAGGAATAACTTCTAAAATTAAATTTCAGGTTAAACAGCAAGCCCAACTACAGAAACACAGGCAGCATACACAAGTGAAGTGACACAGAAAACAATGTCAAACAAGCTGATGATCTTCAGATGGTTCCTGTGATCCTGAGACAATTTGCTTCACACACCCAGTCCTCAGTGGCTGCCTTTATTCTAGGTTATCAGACGGAATTTGCAGAATAAAGAAATGGGTCAATCCACAAGGTCAGATTTACTTTGTGAAAAAATTCACGAGAGGATAATTGCACTTTCCTTCTGTATTCTCTTCACACTTACCATCCTGATTGCTTTAATGTTTTATGAAGAAATTGTAATAGGGTATTAACATTCTTCTGTATGTAATATTACATCAGTTTAACCAAAAGGTATGACTTTACTGATTGTGGAGCTTTAACAGTTCAGTTAAACAGCAACAAGATTCAGAGGTTGCACGTATTCTGGTTTAAACCAGACTAATATATAGTATTCTATAGCCCACAGCAGTTTTACTACTAAGACATTTTTAATACTAAATAAGGAACTCCTGTAAGCACAGAAATAAATAGGAAGAACAGAACAAAGAACAGAAGAGTAGAAGAAATGAAGGTGCACTCTTTTCACTGTATGACAGTAAGTTTGGCCTCATATTGACAAGTAAATTGCAATGAGATCCTGCTTTTAGTGAAAATATGAGCAGCCTCTCTCAAGTTAGTTGTGAACTTCTTGGTGCAAAACTTTGCATAGTACACAAAAGTGAAAACATCCATCTAGCCAAACACCAGCAAGTAAAGGGAAAATGAAAAGGATCAGTTTTACATGCTTAATGACAGCATCAGTGAAACAGAACGTATAAGCTGAAGGAACATAATCAAGTGACGATTTTTCAGTGGAGTAGACAGTAAGGCAGGCTCACCCAACTATGAAGTAAAATGTTCAATTTTAGGAAGGCTTCACCTACACACAAATTTTTACCTGTTTAAATAAAGTAGTTCAGCTAAACCCCTGTAAATGCAGATTCAACATCCTGTGTTTTGTCACTCACTGTGAATAAGGTTGCCCTTTGGATTTGGTGAGAAAATGGGACATTTTTGGTCATTAGTTTTGATGGTCAGTCAGTTGACACTTTTCCCCATTCTGCCCACCAGGTCCCGGATGGACAGGTATTGCCAAAAAACAGAGTAACACAAACATCCAGCTATGGAAGACCGGAGAGGGAAAACACAGCATTCCTTACACCTTGCAACATGTTATGACCATAGACTTAACATGGTGAAAATGAACACAAGGCAAACAAAACAAGTGAGAGGACACATTCCAGACATGTTAACAAATTGGATGTACTCCAGCATGCAGGCCCCTAGTCAGAAGCTAAAAAGGCCATGACAAAAGAATGATTTAGTACCAGAGAAACAAGAATAGTAACAATCTTAGATGCAGCACTATGGTGCTTTTTTTGTGCATGTATCTTTGTTCTAACTGCGCTATAGAAATACTGATACTGAAGCAACAGGACACAAATGTGCAAGACACATCTTTCTTCAAGTGGGACGTTAATGCAGATGGGAGTGATTTTCTCTTCCAGCTTTCAGAGGAGACTTCAGAACATGGAATGTCAAAACAGCCATTTCCTTCTGAATTTTCTTTCTCCATCAGAAATAGAAAGGGAAGAAATATATTTTCAAGATTCATAGATGAGCAGAAAGCCAACACTTAAAAGCAGGTACAAAACAGTCGAGATAAACTGGAGTCCTTAAGGCACTCCAATGTATTAAATACTAATTTTCACCAAACCTTCCCTCCTCAGTACAAAGAAGAGCAGATTGTGTCTGGTAACATGAATAACTCGGCGTCTGAAGAAAATATTTTCATTCTCCTAGAAGACTGTCTAAGAATGGTTATTAAAAAGATTAGCAAGGAACAATGGTTCAAAATGGCATCAGTTTGGACAAAATCAAGTTAACAGGACTACTAAGGTGAATTGTGAGAATTTGACAAAGTGAGACATAACCTATTCTTCTCCTCTCTAGAGAAGGAGACTTCTCTAGAGACTTTCAAAAGCCACCTGGATCTGTTCCTGTGTGGCCCGCCCTAGGAGTTCCTGCACTGGCAGGGGGGTTGGACTTGATTATCTCCCGAGGTCCCTTCCAACCCCTACCATTCTATGATTCTATATTCAGTACAAACATTTTAACAGTCACTAGCTGAGAAATTATAGAGATCTGTGAAAATATCTTGTGAAAATAAGGTATGGACTCATGGGGACTCTTCACAGGTTCAGGGGTCAGTTTTTGTTGTTTTCATCCATCCACTCCCCCTTCTTAATACATCACCTGGCTAAAGGGATCTTTCTATGGGGTCATTTTCAAAGAAATCATGATTCCTGTGAAAACTGCCATCAAACTATTGGTGTTTTCCCCCAAGGCAAACGCTGCATATACAAGGTATGCATAATAGATTTTTATTTTAATTAGAGGGTTTCTAGAGCTATTCCAGTTACAGAACCATTTCAATTGTAAAACGTCACTAGAAAGTGACTGCTGGTTTTGGAAACTAGGAAAACAAGTCACATTCATTGATATGCGTAGCATGGACACTGCCTATACTCAGCATAATTACCTAGGAAAGGTATTTATGCCAGCTAACTTTATGTATATGAAAAAGAAATTGTTCTTAAAGGGGTCAGTGGTGTGTCACAAGAAAGAGCTCAATGATTAAAGGAAGATGCAGTCATTACATTCACTAACATAGTATCAGCCCATCACTCTGCACAGCTTCTCCATTCAGTACATCATTAGAAACCAATACTATTATATTGTGGTTTTCCTGTCTGAAGATGGAAAATATAACTTATGCAAGGTATCAATAAATATGAGCTCCTACGTGATGTTTAACAATAAAAGTTGCCGACCTTAACCATGTTTTAGTTGCAAATCTAACAGAACAACAAATAAATAAATGCTGCTGTAAGTAGAGTCTAAAGAAAACAGAGATAATGACCTCCAAAATTATGCATTCTTCTTGTTCACTACCTTCCCAGAAAGGGCCTATGTGGTTATCTGGTTTAGTCCTTTGGAGCTGAAACTTGCATGTGCAGAGATTCTCCTTCCAAGATCTTTCAAGAAAAAGAATGTGGCCTCGTCTGTCCACAGAGAAGGTAGATACTTAAGGCTCTGGCTACCTTGCAGAGTTGAACCATTTGAAGTTAACTGGTTATGCTGGACCAGGCTAAACAGAAATGTCCACATTAGTCGTGGGGGCATTAGTAATCCACTGAATGACTGCTCCCTGTCCATGCTGAGCACTACTAAAAGAGATTTTTTTTTTGTCACAGAATTAATTTTTCTAATTTTGAACCCCTGCCATTATGAGTCCAACTTCAACAGCTGCAGGCCTGGCAGATATTGAAATTTCATGAGAGCTCAAATGAGCTAACAGAAGAATGGGTTGGATTATTATCCAATAGGGAAATTTAAACATAAGATCAGTTGAACCCTTTCAGCTCCACACTGGAGCTATGACCAGACAGGACCAAATGATTTGCAATGAATGGTTCTTACACCTAAAGTAAGCACCATGGCATAGTCTTTTTTCACATGCCAGTATAAAATGTATGGTGAAGCCATTTCTCTGCACCACCATCATCACTTGGAACGGATGCATTGTGGGTTATAAGCTATCAATTACCTTGCAGATGAAAGGCTAACTGGTTAAATATTGGTATGCTTACATATAAGAGAGGTTGAACTTTTAAATAGCTATTTGCAAATAGCACCAAAAGAATAGCCCCATATGCAATCTTCCAAATGTATGTGTAATTTGGAAAGTGGTCTATAGATTTCCTATTTAAAAAGTTGGACTCCAATTACATGTTGCTATACAGAATCTTTCCCAAGCTCCTGCTAAAGATGTGCAACTGTTCAGGGAGTAAGAAATATTTCTTTTACTCATATAATATAAGATTCCTCTCAGCCTACTCCAGTACAAAGCAAGCATTTATGAAAGAGCATTGCTGTGACACATTGTGCTGCTTATCTTTATTTCTGTGTTTGTGTTTTACAGTTTTAGGTACTTTTTCTCATGCAAATAGTTGAAACAGGTAATTTGTATGGAAAGGTTAAGCATAAAATTTCGAGGCAAAAAAGGAAAGTAATAAAACAACTCTGACAAAAAGGAAAATAAATAGCAGTAAGTATGAAGTGGGGATTTGTCATTGTCAGAGACCAGACTTATATATAAGCTGAGAGAAAGCCAAGTTGCAAGGCAGATTTTGTAGCACTAAGTTTCTGTATTCATCATTCTCCTTATGCTCCGAAATTAAACTATTTTAAGTAGTGTCTATAGATAGACTTATTTCCATAAAATTACACTGAAATCAAGTTTAGATATTTACTAAATGAGCTCCATGTGGAAAAGAAACTTCTCCTTGAACCCTAGACAGGGAGGAAGCCCCGAGAAGTGATATCACATCACAGTGAGAAAGATGGAAAGCATTTTCACCTCCAAAAATCCAGACGTGACATCAGGATCAGGGGATAATGTCACTGTCCTGCATTACGGGGGAATGCAGCTCTGCTGCAGCATCAGGCCACAGGGGAAAACCAGCACACAGAGTAAACAAATTCAGCTCTCGTGAGCTAGTACACAGGGTTGCTGAAATAAATCTTCTCATTAGAGTCAAGAAGTTTAGACTGTGTCTTGAATTGCTGTTAGTCTCTGAAAAAGTCAAAATTATCCACTGTTATTTCACAGGCCTCTTCAACTCCTGCTCCGTATCCTTCTCAAGAGGGGGAGATGCTGATCCAGGGCCCTGCTCTCTACAGCTGTCCACTGAGAAGAGTTTTCTTTCTGTTTTCTCTCTATTTTTGCCCAAGGTAAATTTTATTGCTTTGAGTTAGTGTGTCTCATCAGCTACAGGTCCTGTGAAGAAAGCTCTGTGTGTTTGAACCTGTCTCAACATCCTTTGTGCAACACTGAGCAGGAAGGCGCAGCAGTACTTGGGTGTTACTCAGCTCAGGTCCTACATCTCATACATGCTTTGCATACTCCTCAGCTCCCTCTTATTTTTTCACTACTCCTTATTGGTGTTCTGTATCTGCTCCTGGTCTCTCCTCCTTCCCCACTTTGGCTTAAATCTGTTCTTCTCTTTCACCTCACATCACCTAATCATCTTCAGCCCCCTTGCCAGATGCCTCTTCTCCTCTCACCCACAATGTATAAGCAGAAACCTTTAGCAAGCAACATTTTAGTTATTTCTCCCATTTACATCAGACCATATATATACAAAAGCTTTGCATGTATTTGGATGTCTTGCTTTGAAGCCCTCTTCTCAACTTTCCACCAGGCAGTACATATCCTGATGCTACAATATTCTTAAATTTGAGGATGTGTTATTTCTTCTGCTTTCAAGGGAGCTTCTGCAAGCTAATGAATGAGTGCAGCTCCTGGAATCAGAAATCTCAGCAGTGACAGCAAATATACTTGATGTTTTAGGGAGACATACAGAAAGACCCTGTTTTCACATGTGTTTATTCCTTCCCTCTTGCATTGTGTTTTATTGTGAAGATTACATATAGCAAGTAGAGTATTTACAGCCTGACAAAGACAAGCTGAAATGGAATATAGACATCAGGAAAAAACAAAAGTGTCCAAGTGCCAAACTCTTCAAACTCTGATCTGAAGATTCCAGGTGTTTTATTCTCTCTAAGAGCTTTACAGAGCACCTGTAAGAGCAGGTCTGTCTGATACAGCTGTTCATGTGTGATAATCCTCTGCAGCTTCAATTTTCAGCATTAAAACATGTTACTGGCTTCATTTTTGCAGCACTGCATTACTTTGTACCACACACAAAATGAACAGACGGACACAAAACACTCGAGAAGCGAGTTTTAAAAGGACAAATGAGATCAAAGAACAGAGTCTACATCACATTTTGTTGAAAGCATGTTCAGCCATTAGATCAAATAGTCTGTTTCACGTTCTCCTGTAATTTCCAAAGCAACTTCTTTCTGGCAGGGATGAAGCATTTCTTAAACTTTGTGATGTGTTATGATAAAGTCAGACTGATCAGAAATTGATCAGAAATTGATCAGAAAGATCAATTCCTGTTTCACCAAGAGCCCACTGCCATAACCAAAGACTTCAAAATGTGTTAGCTATACAGAAAGCATTAAAAGGGATCCCAAAAAGTAAAAATCAAACTGTCAAGCAAAAGACTGTGGCAAAAGTTTCTAAGGAAGAGAATGAATGCTTCAAAGCCAGCTCAGTGAATCTGTGATTACACAGTGAACCAGCAGGTACGGGTCGGACCTCAGTATTACCATCAGACATACTGCCAACAAGCACCTTTGCATGCCGGACTGAGCACACCGGGCTGCCGCATGGAACAGACAGCAATTTTTTTACCGAAGCCAAACACAGCTTTCTTCCATCAATTCCCATTTCTAGTAACAAGGATATTGGGAGTTTTTTTTGGACTGAGGATAATTCAAGAGAGGATTGTTCAGTGAGTCTTGAGAGTTTAGGGATATTTTTCCAAGCAAAGGGAAATTATGACTGACACTTACTGATACTATCACTAAGACTTGCAATGTCATTTATTTTTTCTGTACATCAGCTTCCCTTTATTTTCAGGGGAAGCTCCACACACCAAGAATTAACAAAGCTGCTTCTGCAAATTGTTCATTTCCAGTTCTCACACAAGATGGACTGCAATGTTCCACTGAATTAACCAGATTCTCCTCTGAAAATTACACTGAACATTTAGAACTAAGAACTTCTGCTTAGGCATGTGTCTCCTAGAAACCAAATAAAATTGCAATATAGGACTGGGGTGAATAGGTAGTGATTGTGTGCTAAGCTGAGTTAAATACAGGAATAAGAACACACTGCCAGAACTGAAAAGGGTTAAAAGCAGAGTAAAACCTACATCACACCAATGCTTTAAAACAAACAAACAAACTGACCAAAAAAGAGAAGACTATTTTGTTTTGTTTTCTTTTCTGTAAGAGAAAGTACACCGTTGTTCATCAACTACATTAAAGGAACTGCTTATTATTTAACTTCTAAACAAGAGAAAGACCATTAGTCACAACATTGAGTAATCACATCAATTTGCAAAATAATCTTTTTAAAGATACTACTGCTCTTTAAAGTACACAATACTTTCCTATGAACTATTCCCGAGTAAAATATCACTAAATCACTTGAAGCTGGATATACTAGCCTCTAAATATGAGGCTAATTGCACCATCCAGAACTCTCTAAGAAGAGAATTATTCTACCGATATGTAATTCAAGATCCACAAAACCTTCTGGGGAAAACTTATCTGAGAACTTGGCAATGTAATTTCAGTAGACAGGCCCGAATACAGAGCAGTGTGTTCAACTGTGCCAATCCACAGAAAAAAACTGGGAGACACTGTTCTTCATGGAGTACAGAGCTGAACTACTCCTACGCACTCAGTTTTATACCCCACATATCATGAGGAGTACACCAAATACACAGATGTGCCCAAGAGCAGGAAAGTACCTGGGGTACAGTGGGTAAGGCAACAGTGGTCACAAAGTCTCCACATAAACACGGAGACCTCCCTGCCACTCCTGAATTTCTACAGCCAGCAGAAAAAGTTGATGCTCTCTGCAGCCTGTACATAAGCTCCCTGTTTTCTCCCCTGACACCTGAGCAGTGATAGCGCCTGTGTGGCGCCAGCCAAGGTCAAACAAAAAAACAGGTCATGATGAAGTGTCACTGACCACTATGCAGGTGCCAATAGCAACGGTGTGCATAATTATTCTTCAGTCTTGGTACCAGTATCTCCAAAGAAATCTGTGCAATGAAGAATCATATTCCATGAAAGGACACATCCAAGGATAAGAAAAAATGAAACGGGCATCTCAGGAAACCCAGCACTGCCATTGCCAAAGTACACTACCATTTGCAGATGGAAGATCTTGCTCCCTCTCGCTAAGTACAACAAAATGGAAAGACAGTTGTGGTCGGAGAGTGCAGAGAGCAGAAGTGAGCACCTGCAACAGCTGGTGGGCTGCTCCTCCCATTCAGTGTCAACACTACTCAGGGGTGTCTCAAGATCCTCATATGTACCAACTCATACAAAACGACTGTAAGGTATAGCCAGAAATGCAGGACTTGTCCTCTAATCAGTTGGGATATTAATGTCAATTAAAACTTTTAAAATACAACAAAAAATAATAGTAAGTCAAAGTTTTCTTCAAGTAGAAAGCATGCAAAATAAAAGGGGCTAAAGTAACACTCCACATAACATTAGATAGTTTAAATAAATATATTTTCTTATACCACCTCATAACATGCTATGTGTACACTGTACCGTGTTTTGTACAGATGATAAAGTTATTAATGATACTTCACTACCCTTTCTGATGCTAAATCTTGACTAGAAAGTGGGAAGACTCCACCTTTTTAAATCTAAATAATAATTGTGTAAATTAGGAAAGAACAGATTAGAAAGACTCAACTAGCTTTCCTAAGAACACAAGAACACATAATGCTTGGAAAATTAAACTGAAATTAATGAACTTGAGATAACTTGCATATTTTAGTGAAGTTTACACAAGTAATTTTTTTCTCTAATCTTGAATAATCAGCCCAGGTCTGCTTCTACCTACTCTGTGTTGCCATCATCTGGGCTGTTTGCAGCAACAATGCACAGAAGCTTAGGGAAAGGTAGCTTTTTTACAATGACTGCCTAAACCAGTGGTTAGATGTGCAAAATGAAAACTAAAGTGTAATTGAATTCTTTGCCCCCTGCAAAAGATGCCCAAGCAGCAGAACAGCTTGTCACTCAGCATTCTTGCACAGCTCTTCAGAGAGACACAGAGTCATATTGCAAATAGAGACACAAAACATCAGAGAAGAGCTACAGTTCCAATTAGGACAAAATCAGCCACTCTAGGCAATAAAACAACAGGAGGTATCACAACATCAATACCTGAGAAATACTGCCACTTGTTATCTAACCATATCGCTCACTCAAAACATTACCCAGGAGATTCAGAGTCAGCCTAAACAGTTCAGAAACCATCCAGAGCCGTATGGCACTGCATTCTTTCATACCTCAGGAGTAAAAGTTAGCCAGATCCTTCTGACAAACTAAAATGATTTATTATCACAAAGCAGAACTAATGCATTCTGCTTTACAACTCTCCTGATAGTCTAGGAGAGACACTGCATTTATTACCTACAGTACATAATGCCCACTGCAGAGCTCTGTATTATTCATAAGACTAGCTTTTTTGTGCCATCGTAATGCTGATAAATGATGAAAAAATGCATATTTTATTTCAATTTCTAACATATTTTGGTACACATATCAATCCATCACATTGCTGTAGGAAGAATAAGCATTATTGCTGACAGCTGTTGACATGTTCACCTCAACAGTGATGAAACAAAAGGACTGCAGAGATTGCCCCCACTCACAGATATCATTCTACTTTCATCACTTAATTTTTTGTGGTTTAATATTTGGAGGAGGTTATGGAAAAACTCAGTGCTACCAGAACTGGGCAGTGTCAAGGGATGAAACAGTATAACGAAGTTAAAAAAAAAAGCAATCAAAGGTAGAAAGTGGAATTCACAATTTTCTCTTCAGAAGTAGATTTCTGCTCACAAAGTGGCTCCCTAAAATGAATTTCATTTCCTAGATCAAGGTGAGGTTAATTTCTACAGAAGCTGATATAGGTGCTGCTGAGTAATGCTACTACAGATGCAGGTGGGGCTGAAAGGAAATGAGGATTATTTCAATTTCGCTGTCCAGCCATGGCCCCTTTCTTCCTTTCCTAGCTGGAGGTAAGAGGGCTCCCTCTGTCACTTCTCATCAGCCCTGATTAAAACAATCTCACTAAAAAAGTTACAGAAACTGAAAATATAACAGACTGCACTCACACCCATTCAAATATTCACAAAAGCATCATCTATATTGGTAGAGAGATATAAGCTGAACTGTTTGCCTATTTATCAAATTATTTTACATGAGTCTTGACTTGATATTAGCACTTCTAGTGCCCTTCCATAGAACAGAGTTAACAGCTATAGCCCCATAGATACTAGAATATAATGACAGTTGGGGATTATTTTTCTACCACTACTGGTTAATACTGGAATACACAGAACAGGTGAGCACAATCATCTGACTATTGCCATAAAAAACACCAGCTCTCACAAACCCAAAATTCTGCAGTTCATAAACTACACTCACTTTTGAAAGGCTTAAATCTTACTATTCCCTGCACTTTAGACTATTCTGTTTTGGGGTCTTTTTGACCTGAAATGACTACTATCTGTATGAAATGTAAGTCATTTCTCTGGTCTCCATTTTTATTCATTAAAACATTACAAATATTTACTGAAAGATCACATCACAAACCCAAAAGAAAGCATTCTACTTTAATCTGTGGTGTGCACATAGTGTACATAAGGTGCCCTTTTATCTTCACACAGATACTCTGTATGAGAGGCCTATGCCTGACACACGGCCACAGCTTTTAGATCTATGAGACCATTAACATAATTGGCTCTGGAGCAGATGAAGGGTTGTTTGTCTTAAAATCCTAGCAGCACACTAAAATATCTAACATCCAACTTGCAGTCCATGGTCTTTCTAAAAATAACACGCTCTCTCCCTGTATGAAGAGGAATTTGTACCTCACCCTCAGCAAGACGCTTATATCGTTAAAGGGGAAATTGATTTCCTTTAACTAGAGATGCCTGCCCAGCACTGAGCGTGGCTGCAGCCCTGACACAACCTGAGCCGCAGTGTGACCTTAGTTTCTTTGAAAGTGTCAACAGCATCTCATGCAGCAGTATTCCTTCCATCTCATAACCATCCTGTGTGACATGGCATGGTCGAGATGGGTCTGGCAAGCCTATTACCACCCACCTGCACAGAGCACCCTTCCTCCACTGAAGGGATCTGAGCACCATCTGCTCCCAAATGCCTCACCTCACCTTAGTACAAAGGTTTCTGACTCCGAATATGCCTGAGCAAGGTCTATCTTCATAAAAGTTTCATAAAAGCAACATACAGGAGTACTCCATAGCCTTCAAGGCGCCTGCCCACGTTGGAAGCATACCGCATTAATCAGATAATACATCAAAAGCATCAATGCACACAAGGCAGTCTGGGCTGCACCCAAGATGTGTCTGGATGGTATAGACTAGGATATCCTGCCATCTGCTGGGAACAGGCGCCTTGCAACAGCTCTTCAACCCATCTGCAGCCACATACACAATTCCATACTCTTACAATTCAAGGACATCAACTAAAGTTATGAAAAACACGCAAATCAATCTGTGCATAACATAGGGTGTTTGTGAACTATACAGTATAGCATTTACTTTGAAGGCATATTTGCTTGCCAAGATCTCCTCTAGTGTATGTATTATTTTATATAATACCATAATATTTTCTAATATCCACACTAAATTTTATCACTCATGTTAATTCTTGCTTAACTGAATTTGTTCATTATTTGAGTAATAAAAGAAATATAGTAAAGCTGACCAAGACAGTAACCTAGAAAGTTTTGCTGATTAACTGTCACTTCATAACTTTCAATAGTTTCCTTACTTTTAAAACCTTGCTCCAAGTATTTTGGTATTTTTCATGGCTAGGGGTGAGTTTTGTTTCAGCTAAAACTCCAGCTGCAAGATTCACGAGATTTCACAAGAATCTGAGCCTTTTTATTCGTTGCAAGCAAATTTCTATTTTGAGAAAACTACAGAAAAGAAAGGTGAGAGAGGACACATCAATCAACCAAAAGCAGAGAGCAGAGGACCACTTTAGCAAACTCCAGCCTGATGCCCAGCTAGAGGGGGATGGAGAGTCCCAGATAGCTCAGACATTCATTCAGCGCTGTACATCCACAAACCAGTTCAGAGTAGATGCTTCCAGGCTGTGCTGAGAATAGCCGTAACTTTTAGCTGACCAGATAACACACACAACACCCCCAGATAACCACATGGAGAAAGCTCTAGATATCCGCAGTCACTACACTGGGGTTATACGTAATCCTTTGTGTAGGCAAGTCCACCTTACTGCCCTGAGAGGTGCTGAGGATAAGGAATAAGGTGGGTCACCCAGAGAGGAAGGAGAACACCAATACACAAAGTACTTGTCCAGGAGTATCTTGCAATCATAATGTTGGCTAGGCAAGGCAGAGAGGAGCACAAAGTGAAGATAGGAACTTTTGCTTAACAAACTCTTTGCTAAAACTCAAATACAGAGGAAAAAAAAAGCACATGCTGATCTACCACCAAATCTTGGCTTAGTTTAAGATTAAAAAAGTTTACGTAGAAAATTTTCCCCATTGCAGCAGCAACAGTACAATTTATAATCAATGAAGAGTGTAACATGTAATCTGAAGAACAAGGTGACACCAGAGTTCCTAGTTGACTGACTGATCATATGTACATTCTTTATAACTTAATAAAAATCCCCAAAAGGCACACAAATCTTTCTGCTTATGTCAGTGAAGGCACAATGTCAAAATAGTCTGATATTTCTAGTACTGATAACAACTAGAGTCTATTCAGAAAAATGCACCATTAAATATCATGTGCCATGCCCATAAATATGCACGCTCCTTTGTAGTACTACAAGAGAAAATAATATGAATACACATAATATGCTACAAATAACCTGTCTACCAAGGAACTCCAGCCACTTAACAAATCTACAATAAACAGTTTTATTCATAGTGATTACTTGACATCCGCTCAGAAAGGCTGCCAACTAAAGGAAAAAAAAAAAAAGTTTAGCTGCACTAGGGAGTAACACAATACAGTTTAAAAAGCAAAGCAGATTCCAGCCATTGAAGCCTGTGGAAACAAGTAGCTGAGCAGAGTGCAACTGCTCAAGCTGGAACCCAGCCAGAACACTGGAAATGATGCCTCTGGTCCAGAGAAAGCTACTGATCCAATCACCACCGGAGTCCCCCATTCAGTTTTACATTTAATGTGAGAAGCGACACATCTAACCACAGAGCTTCCCTCCCCCTTGCTGGCTTAAAGGAAATAGACTGCTTAAGCACCACAGATCGCTAAGTGCAAGACAGCAGTTCAAATGTATTTCAAAAGGAATATGCTGAATTTTGCAAGTCCCAAATTCCTGTGTTTGCGTCAGCATTAATTCAAGCCACACTTCAAAGTCCTGCCAACAAGTAGGCAACAACAGGATATTTAAAAAAAAAAAAAAGCACCTACAGAAAAGCAGAGCAACTTTACAGATAAAGCTCGAAGTGATGAAAAAATGCAGGCTGCAAATGTGTTCAGTATAAAACCACATGAGGAAATAATTGTAACTTTGCTCACTAGGGTGGCCCATGCCACTCAAGACAAACTGATCACATTAATCCTTGAAACCAAAAAAAAAAA
>VWZY01000095.1:391045-407351 GCA_013399075.1 Chloroceryle aenea
AAACAAGAACAACCCCAACCCAAGTCAGAGTTCCTCATCTGTGTACAATTAATAAAAGACTGGATCATTCAAGCATGGGGTTTGGATGGATGCCCTCACTCTATTTCAGTACTTCAGAGCAGAATACAGCAGCTCTGCAGTCTCTCTCCACAGGGAATAAGCACTGCTTACTGCAGAAATGAACATATTATACTCCATTTTATCCTGCAGCAGTATTAATCACTACTACCAGTTTGTTTCATATTTGCAAAGGAAAATTTAATTAAAAAAAAAAGGTTGGTGTAGTTGTAGATTACTTTTGCTGAATTTCCAAATGAAAACCAATGCATTTTATGCATTATGCATAAATTTACTATCTTTATTATTTTACAATATAAAAGGTTTTTTTCAAGTATCAAATGATACAATTATCATTGATTGGTACACCGCTGTGTGTTCCATACTTTCTCCATGGCTTGCTCCATCATAATGGATGCCTTGCAAATCACTTTAAATACTCACATTCACACTTAGCAAATTTATCAACCTAAAACTTCTCCAGAATTGCCTTTGAAGTCCAGTAATAACATAAGTACTTCTAAACCCTATACAGGAACCTTCCCCATCCACTAACCAGTTAAGTAAGTTGCTTTCCTGTATGTATGGAGTTTACAAACCATTTCCTTCCACAGCGCAGGCAGTGACGCTACATCTATAGCAGCATATTTACGGAATAATATTTTGTTTAAGTGTTAAAACTGGAAACATCATTCTGAGGTTTTATGATTTACTACCTTTCTAAAATCCAAGAGAATACTAAATGTCTGAGTTCTTTAAAACATACATTAATAGATATGATTTCAATAGATTTTTTTTCTTGTTACTTATTTAAAGAGAATTTACATGCTAAACTTTTCCTCGAAAAGGTTACAAAATTCTTGCTGAAGCAATTTGGCCATAACCAGATGGTAAGTGAACTTTAGAAGGAGATGGGATCTGATTTTCCAAATCTTTTTGCCACTTCTCTAAACCAGGCAGATTTTAGGGAAGTTCTATCATAGCATGCAAATCCATCATATTTGTCCAAATGTTGTAACAAAACCATATAAATTATTTTACCTGTTCTACTGCTGAACTAACATAGATTCTGCAATTAAAACAGCTTAATTTCAAATAGAAAACCAAGTTAAGCCTTGTCAAAATTGTACCTGTTGTGTATCCGCTATTCTATCTCCTCTTATCCAGGACTTTTTTCCAAACAGAGCAATATTAGATTGCCCTCTAATGGATTACCTGCACAACTGCACAATCCTGATTTTGCTGCTAAGTGTTTAAGAAATAAACAAGGTTGCACTAGAAACAGGAAAATTAATGCTGTTTTGTTTCTTCTCTTGTTTAACTACCTTTTTAGACGTGAAGTAAACTCTGCAAAATTTTGTCAGTATTCATTTTACTGTATTCAGTTACAAAATGAAGTAACAGCATCTTACCCTACCGCAAAGAGGCACGTGTTACGCAAATACAAACTAAAGATTTCCTTTGCTAAGCTCTTTCCTCACTCCATATTATCCACAGATTTTATGATGGATGTAGATGGGGCAGCCACCCTGAGCACAGAGGAGAGGCAGAGAGCTTCACACAGTTCAGGTTAAGTGAAAACAGGTACTGACTCTCCCTGGAGGTCAGTTGGTCAACATCTCTGCCAAGTACTGATCTGGTACCTTTAGAGATCCCTGCAGAAGTCAGCCCTTGGAGGCCACACAGCAGTGGCTACGAAAGGGGTATCCACACTGACCTCTCTTGGTACAAACTGCTAGCACTTCTCTGCCAGCATCTATAATACACTTAATAACTAATAAGACATATACACATATGCACTACATCAGGTATTTAAAATACATATGCAGCTCTAGGTAAAAAATGAGGGGAGTTTTGCTGTTGTTGATTTTTCAGATGTTTTAATTAAAAATTATCACTAGAGTAGCATTATCTTCATTCTCAAAATGCTAGATATCCATTGTGTACTTCACCAATAAAGAAAAAAAAACTCAATAAATTTAAATTTAATGCAATATTTACCATATTAAAAGAGCAAGAGTGCACAAGTTTAAGCACAGCATCTATTATCTTGCAGTTGCCAAGCTTTATCCTTGAAACCACCAGAATCAACATCTGTAAATTAAAACCATTTATCTTTCAAGTTTAGGAATAAGATCTGGTGAACATGAAGAAAATGGAGACTTGAATCTCTGAACATTACTATACAATCAAAGCTCCTCCTCCTGGGTTTACCAGGATAATGGGGATTCAAGGGGGAAAAAAAAAAAAAAAGGAGGCCGCAAAAGGCATTTCTCAGTCATTACATTGATTAAGTATAAGCAAAATGCAGACAAATGTCAGCATCCAACAGCGGAAGAACAACAGATCTTCATTAGATCTACATTGTGAACCCAAAACAAGTCATAGCAAAACCTATGGATTAAAGACATTTGAGTAATAATGCTTCATTTGATGCAGGAGATATTTGATTTTGATGATATCAAAGAAAATTACATTTTCTTTTGTTCTTATAATGAGAAGCAAGTTAATTAAGTCTGAAAACACATATGTACAAACAAAACAAATAAACCTTTCTGATATTATCCAACCAGTGTAGCATGGAACGCAGTTTCTAGCTAAAGCCCTAACCACTTACTTTGGAATGTGTTCTGTAAAGCTTACAAAGGTTAAACGTCTCCAAGAAAGCTATGTAATTTCAACAATTCTTTTCCTTCTCTGTTTGAACTGATACTTGATCTATTATACTTAAACTGAAATGAAAGAGAAATCCACAATGACATTTTCACCCATAAAACTGGATCTAACCTATACTCCCGAATTTAATGACTTTTGGCACTTGCACTCAGAAACAGAAGTAATTTTTACACCCAGACCACCCAGTAATGACTATATGATTAGGGCAAGGGGAAGAAAAAAAAAAAAAGACTAAAGTTCTGAAGATTATATGTATTTCCATATTCAAGTGCTCAAAAATATGCCTAACCAAAGAAAAGTGCATTTCAGGAAGGTTATTTCTTCCTTCATCCTTCTCTTAAAGTTGGAACAGACTAAAAATAATGCAATAAATCTAAAAGATTAAGGCTTAACTAAATAAGCCATCTGACTAATACAAAACAGGTTGTGGTGAAGAAGTTTAAAAAAACCCAACCCTAAAGAAAACAAATGTAAAAATTACAACCCTCCTTAGGAAAAATAAGGAGATTTATAAATTAATTAATGAAGGAATGAGACTTTACTAGGCAACAGGTATCTCTAGTCAGGCGTATTCAAAGGCTGAAGGAAAAATGTTTTCAAGCACAGAAAAGCAATTTGTGTGAAGAAGATACTTTGTATAAATGCTGACTTCCAGTTCCACAAAATTATCTTCAAAGTATGTCTGAGACTTAGAACGCAAACTGCAGAGGAAAGAGGGAGCTCTAAAGCACACAGAAGCATGACACTCAATCAGCTTTTAAGAAAAATTTTGGAGCCCTGCCTCAAACCTCAAAATAGACCACTCACTATCGTATGGAAGTGTAAAGGGATTGCTGGTCATATATCAAACAACGTTATTTGGTACGAACTCCAGAGAAGGTGGTGAAGTGTAAAGGAAAGGAGGCAGAAGCACAGCACTGCTAACCAATGTATAATCCTGTGGTTCTGACACAGAAGTGCAAAACAAAACAAGGGAGATTCGATGACCGGCTAGAAAGGATGTAGAAAGGCCTCTGACAACAGCCATCATAAGGTAAAGAGGAGTTCAAAACAACTTAGAATATATAGCTCTGATTTTTTTGAAATATTACCCAAGTTTCAGAGTAAGTGTTATCTTTGTCTTAAAGGATTAGTAATGAAGAAGAATTCTGCAGGGGTTTTTGTGGCAAGAGCAGCTTCAAATAATGCTTCTGTCTCTCAGTGTTCTTTTTAAAAAAAAAAAGAAAACAAAACAAAACACAGTAACAAGTTAAGGAAAACCAATAAAAATAAAAGTAGTGATTAAATATGTCTTTCATAGATCAATAGGAAGCAGAAATGTTTATTCTGCAAACAGCAGAGGAAGCTGTCTGATTCCAGGGAAAATGGTGAAACACATGACATGAGAAGTACTGGCAAATAAAACATACATATCAAGAGAATATTTTTCCTCTCTGCTCTTTTGACTGTAGCATCTTCTGTCTTTATTTCTAAGAAGTAGACTGTTCTTTTCCTAATGATACTTGAGTATTCTTTCAAACTAAAGGGAGAACTTTTGAAACCATTATGGATTACTGTGGAATCTGTTTCAGGTTTGGGATGACAAAAAAAAGTATTTCTATTTTATTTATGTAAATGTTGAATTAAGTCTCAGATGTTTTTTCTCATTCAAAATAAACCACCGTAGACAAATCACTAGCATCTCTGAACAAATTTCCATGAATTCCTTAACACCAACCACCATGTTCATTCTGAGGAAAAAAGAGCCAAAGTTTCTTACTAAGAGGCCTGTGCCAATGCAGCAGAAGCTGAGGCCTGTGCATGGGATGTTTCACCCAAACTGCTTGCTCCAGCAGAACCAGAAAATCCCAAAGGGTTATTAATTCACACTGAAGATGAAAAGCAATATGTCACTTCCATAGCTCTTGTGAAGGCAACCAACACAATCAAATGACCTCTATCCTTAAAACACTGATGTCACTTTCAGTGAGAGCCTACCACATCACAGTGTGTGCATTTTCTAGACCCCACATCTATATATTGCTGCTCACACAAATTCAGCTCACAATGTGCCTGGTTATTGTAAAGAAACTAAGCCTACTGAAAACTCTTGTTGCTCACCAGGTACTTACTTGAANAAGTACTAACAAGAACAGGGAAAGACTGGACATTTTATCAGAAGCACTCTAATTAGAGCCTTAGGGATGGAAACTATAACTCAGAAAATAATTCAAAAACTCTGAAGGTTAACTTTATCGCATGACTAGTAATTCACACTTCTCCTCACCAACCTCTATCAGAAAAAGGAATTCATCCACAAAATAACTAGGTGGTCAAATAGAATACTAATTGTACCATATATGGGTAGGAGATACCATCTCTGAGATTTTGTTCAGGTTGCGTTCATCTTCTCCTGTTAGAAATGCATTCCTCCAGTTCTTCCACCTCATTTCTAGATCCATATCTGATGGTGCTACTAAGGACCAAAAAGAAAAACAAACCCCAAAACGCACGCTACCAGAGAAAAGGCAACACAACGCCCCCCCCAACCCAACAAACAACCAGCCTGATCTCATGGATTGCTTCAGCTTCCCTGTGTGTAACCCTTGTGATGGGCTTCTGAACAAATGCATGCTTTGATTTGGCTTCACCTCAGCCATCATCTTCTGACTGGAGAAGGGAAAGGACTATTTGTTCAATCAGACAATGAGACTGGAGAGTCTTTACAGGACAGGTGAATCTTAGACATCACAAATTATATTCCAGTCATACAATTCCAAGGAGCTAAAAGAAATCATTTAAAAACATCCAAACAGGAAGGAACAACATGATTCTGGCAAGAATTCTTACAAGTCTCAGTCAAAGATGCAAAGCTACATCATCAGGTGATGAAAGATAAATGATAGGAAAAGAAAAGACAGCCAAGAGAAGCTACACACTTGTAAAGAGTTGCCAGGATAAATCATACAAAATTTAAGGGAAAAAAAAAACCCAAACCAAAAAAAAAACCCACACCACCAAAAAGCAAAAAAATGCATATTTGTGTGGTGGGGAGAAGTGGTAGAAGCTTTCTGTGATAATGTCACTTTGAAGGAAGTCTTTTCTAGGAAGATCTGTTTTTAGGTTCAGAAGCTGTAAAATTTTAAAAGCTTAGCACACCTTCTGGACTTTAAAAGCACAAAGAGCATGTGTTGCCTCAAAGCCAGTTTGGAAGAGAACAGGTTCTTACAGCTGTGGAAGTGTCAGCAAGTGTATGCCAAAACAAATGCAGACTCTCCTGTCCAACCTGAATTGCAAGCTATAGCTACCATCTTTTTGCTCTTCATTTGAAGACTGCCCAGCCCAACAAAGTGTTAACTGTGACTTCAGTTCCAATAAATTACAATAATAAATAGTAATAGCTTTTCCCTTGTTTTCTAGCATGTAAGGCTATTTTTTTTCCACCATTTCAGTCTAAGCTAATGAAAATCAGACACAGTATTAATAATTAAGAAAAATATTCCTAAATTACCAAATATTACAGCTTCCTCTTACAGAAAGGCACAGACTACTCTGAAGTTCAGCAACTGTGCATAGAAAAAAAATAAATTACGATGATGCAAATTTGCTCCCATCAAGTTACACTCTATCATGAAAAACCACAATAAAGCTGCATTCAGACAGTTCTCAAACATTTCAATAAGTTACCCAAACATACACTAATCTCCTGCATGGGAAATCTTGTTTCAGTATGTTCTTCCACATGAAGTGGGTATACATGACACAACAGTAAAAAAGCTTTCAAAGTCAATTTTTTAATAGACAGGAGTTGATGGGGTTTTTTTAGTCACCTTAACCTTCCTCAAATTTTTGATAACATTTTTCTTTTTTTGTCTTTATCCTGATGAAATATGAAGGAAGAAAGACAAAGCAGACACACACCTTTGATGAAAAAAATAGTGGCTACCAGTGTAAGTCTCTCCACGCTCAATATACTTAATCGTCCAGGAAAGGCGCTTTAGGGCTAACAGGCTGTGATGTGCCTGAGCACATATGTTTTGTTATTGACAATGAAGAAGTGTTAATATATTTATTATCCCTGAAAGTGCTAACATTATTCAAGGTCTGCATACTCCAGTATTTCCTACAGTAAAAATGTCAGCTTTCTATTACTGTTTTCTTCTGGTAGAAGTTGTAAGTTGACCTGATAGTTTTAGAGTCTGTCTTTTTTGAGAGGAGAAGGTGTTTGGTATTGTCAAAGACATACAAGTTTGATGATTACCTGACCAGCCATGAGCAAGGAGACAGTGTTTTCTATGTGAGCAGCAAGTTCTAAAGGCTGGAGGCACTGCAAAGAAGGGAGGGGGAAAAATCCCAAAACAAAACACCACCATAGCTGCAGGCAGGTTTTGACCCTGTGGTTCAAAGAGCTAATCACCTAGAGATTTGGGGAGAACCTGTAAAATCTGTAGACAAAACTCTTATACCTTTACTAAATCAGAAGATAGAAGAAAAAAAAAAAAACAACAACCTTTCAATTTCCCTCTGTTGCAATTAACATTTTCTCAAATTTTTGATTCAGTTATCGAGTTTATAGAAAATATACTTCACAGCAGAGAAAGGACTGTTTTTCTCAACAAAGCATTGCATAGGCAACGCAAACTTGAATCATTAGCAACTTTGTACTATCTCAGGTTAAGCTTCAGGGCTGAAGAAAAACTCCCTCTTTAACCCTGAGGAACACACCCTCAACCTCCTCCAAAAGATGTGTCTACTAATATTTTCTCATCTTAAGTAAAAAACTTTCAAGTTGCTCTGGACCTCTGAGCTTGAAAGCCAATGGCAGTAACTCATAAAATCTGTTCTGCTTAATACCGAGGGATTCACTTGATAAAACAAGCTGGGTTTTTTGGCAAACAGCAATGACTATATGCTAATTACATTAGCCCAGATACTTCTAATTCTACAGAAGACGATGTTTCTGACTATACCAGAATTACAATAATTCTGACAATATTAATAAAAATATCAATAGAAAAAAATTTAAATATCCTGCTAATACATGCCAACAAAAGCAACCTTACACCAAGTATGTCTCACAGCTAAAGAGGAGCCAGAAGATCAGGTGGACTGTTGCTGGGTTCCAGCAACACTGTACCATTATTCATTGCAGCTTCTTAATATAGGTTATCTCATGTTTACAGTAATGTCTTCAAATTACTTGGCTGTGAATTCCTATCATTAGCTTTTCCACGATGAAGTCAGTATAACAGCAGTAATCAGTCCCACCTTCAGACATTCTTGGAAATAACCCCAGACACACCCATCGAATGCAAGTACTAAGACACAGCAGTCACTTTATCATTTTGGTTTTGTCAGTACTTTTAGTACACCTTCAAATTACATATGAAAAGACTTGACTGTCTAGAGCACTTTGATTCAACAACTCTGTTTTCCTTAGCAGCTTGCCTCGAGGATACAAATTCCCAAAGATGTGTGTGTTCAAGGTGATGTGGTACAATGCAGCAAACAGTCATTTATCATCCATGTCACCAGGTAGCAAAATATTTCTTTCAAATGCAGTATTGACAAATACAGCAAATTATAGCATCTTATCCTGGTTTGTGTTTCTGCTTCTTTACAAACTCTGTCAGCTTCAATTTCTGGTCATGAGTATCAGCCCTTGTTCTGGCAACACATGCTAAAAGAGCAAGTGAGTTCAGAGAGCAGATAAGACAACTGACAACATGACTTATAGCCATGAGATTGAAGAGGCAGCATGTTTGTTTATGTGGGCCATGGCTTAACCCTCCAATCACTCCAGGAATTTCAGATGTGCTGCTATGCATATGTGGAATGACATATTAGAAGTAAATTCAGAAGAAAAAGAAAAAAAGAAAGAAAAGAAGAAAAGAAGAAAAGAAGAAAAAAGAAAAAGGAAGGGGTGTGGGAGGGTGGAGAAGAGGACCGAATCAGAAGTTCCTGAGTACCAAACCACTAGTCCGGAGAGGAAGCTACATTAAAAATAATAAAAACAGTAAATGTGTATGTATAATACTGCAAATACAGGGAACAGATTTTTGAATCAGAAAAAAAAAAAAAAGTGTGTGCTTATTTGAGTATTATATTTTTGATCTTTTAACGCTTTTAAAAACACTCCCTCTGGATTTTGCACCATTTTGTAACTGTAAGAACCTTTTATAATATTTCAGAGAGAATTGAAAATAGGCAGGGAGTCTGTCATTTAAATCTAGCCTGACAGCTAAGTTCAGGTCCTCCATCCCAACTATGGGGCCATAAGTTTTACTGCCCATGAGGGCACTGCATTCTGGCTTCTTAAACCACTTTTCCTGTATCTATGGGGAAATACACAATAGCTGTAAGAAACACTACACCACTGAAATGACAAAACCATGAATACTGATGGAAATCAAACACAGCAGATCTAAGTCAGGGGTCTGAGATTTGATTAACTGCATTTTCCTTTGAACTTCAGAAACTATGATGACACACAGGGCCCCTTGATGTGGACAGAATCCCACAAGATACAAAAGATGTAAGCGTGTTGTAATTTCTTTCTTATGGCCAGAAAAAAATATGCTACCATAGGCTCTAATTGCTTCTAAGAATTAAGAGCAAGTTTCATCTGAAAATGAGCGAATTCAAAAAAAAAAAAGAAAAAAAAAGAAAGGAAACCAAAAAAACCCAACCACACATTTCATTTCAGCCAAGAAAGGATCTCAGACTGCTTAGCTATTCTGTACTAACAATACTGTTTAAATTGCTCATAACACTTTTGGACCACAATAAGTGTATAAAATAAGTTCATAAAAATGAATGACTAATAAAAGTAAATTGAAAGCTAACAAAGCTTAATTTATTGCTGTCTTCATAGCATACTTCTACAGTGCTCATAAAAAGAGAAAACTTTTTATTATGGTTTCTGAGTTAAAGCCACACAGGATGCATTTCCCCAAGCTATTTTACAGGACATATCTATAACTAATCAACTGCCTACAGTGTAGGCAAGAGCACTGATGATAAGTCAAGTTCTGGCAGCTGCCACCATGGTGTGCAGATCCTGACCTTGTGGGGGCCCTGCATCTAGGGAAAGAGTAGATTCAGGAACAAAGACCCAGCAACAAAAACCAAAACCGAACCGGTGCACACAGCTAGTGATTAGACAGCCACACATCAGCCAAGTGAAGCATTGCAGCAGAAGCAAGCAGCATGTGAAGCTATTTTAAATTGGAATTTTAAGTTTTAACTTCGATCACTTCTCTCTTTCCTGTAAGAAAAAAAAAGCTAACAGATTTCATATGAAAACTGTACAGATACACCAGTTTAAATGCTGCAGCATAAGAGAATGTGAAAGGATTTCACTGAAGACTATCAGACCAGCAAATTCAGCAAAACTGTCACTTAAAGCAACTGCCTTTGCTTTATGGACTCCATATGAGATAGAAGCATTTATGCCCTTGATGCTCTCACTACTCATAGCTTTCTTATCAGCCAGCTATTGAGGAATGAAGGTGAGGTCTCCCTGTGCTGTGTTCTAAATATGACAATGACAGAGGTTCTACCATCTCACCCAGTCAGTCTTCTGGAGTAGATCACCTAGTGGTGTCAAGTGATCAAAGGCAAATTTGCCATCTGAGATGAAAGTGCAAAACAGAAAAAAAGTCAAGAGCAAACCAACATTTTTACTTCAATGAGACTTAAGTTTTACAAACATTCACAGAAAGCACACAAGTTAAACACATCTTTTGTATTTAAACTGTTGACATATGGACACCGCCTGACCATTACTCAGTGAGCATCAGTATGAAATCCAGGTTAAAGGTAATCCTGACATGATATAAATCACCTTGCAGAGGATCACTTTATACTATATTAATTACTGATGCTACATTTCTCAAAATTCTTTAACTCTGAATAGAGACACACACCTCCCTTGAAGTAACACGGTAGTCTCTGCTTTGTTTATGTTCTGCCTCTCTGTCCCATTACAGACCTTCTTCCATCTGTTGGCACCTTTGGCTAACTATTGCTTATCAAGTATGTCATACACCGCTTCAGTCATCAAAAAAGTGCACATTGCACTCATTAACACAACTTACCTCTATCACTTCTAGGTACTTGACAGTATAAAATAACAAATGTCTAAAATGGCAGTGGTTAATTTAATACTGAATCTACCCTTGCTTAAGGCTATTTTAACTGATGTTATACAAATTACTACAAATTATAATTTTCCCTGTTCCATCCTGAAGCATTTATACATACATATGGAACAATACTTTCAGAGTTTGTAGAAGTTGTGTCAAAGTCTAGTAATATCATGGTGCAACTTTCCTTACACCATGAGTACAACACAATACATGGAGGAAAACTGTACCTCTGTCTCTCCATAAAAAGACTTCTGTATCATTGAAACACTATGACATCATGTAGACTTTCTTAGCTTAAAGTTACATTTATGACAACTTGCCAAGGTTTTTAGCAAGAATTCAGTTGTATCATATGCAAATGCCAGATGTGATAATCTGCTGAACTTGAATGATATAAGGTTAACTTTCAAAATGGCATCACTTCAACCATCCCAGAGAGGTGCAATTCAGTTGCATCTTTCTTCGTTAACCGCCTGCTCTGTACAGGTCATTTCCTGCTTCACACTGGCTGCCTAAAACAACAGTCCTGCCTAGCTCACATCTGTAAAATCTTTCAGCAAATGGACTGGTGCCAGCCCCTCATACGTCTGAAATATCCAGTGACTGTACAAGCCCTCTAACCTTGTGAGCTACAGCCTGCCTCCTGCCATGGGTTGCAAAACACTTTCCCAGTGAGTTTCTGCAAGCACAAGAGTTACTGCTTCTCTCTCTAAAGGATCCAGGCTTCTTTTCAGTTTCTTTACACTGGTTACAGCATTTTTCTCCTCCATTTAGCCTGCACACATTGAGAGGTCAATGCCATTAATTGCAAAATGACTTTGGATTAAAAAACCAGTACATTTTAATTACAGGAAGATTAACTCTGAGTTAATCATGTTGAAATGGCATTTTCAGTGAGCAAATGCTTGTTACACAGTTTTCTTAAAAAAACAATAAATAAAAAAATGTAAAGCTGTAAGACCCTCACTGAACTGGAAACTGCCCTTGATCCTTAAAGATTTCTATTAAATAGAGCAGTAGCAATCACTATTTTATTCTTAATCACCTAATATTTGCATTACCTATCATTGTGAATTATTCTGGCAATGAGGGAAAGAACCAGAACTTCACAAACCATCCATGTTTGAGTACTTCAGAAGATATGGAGGCAGAAGCTACAGTGCTGTGACCAAGCCAAGGTGACAGAGGACAAGATGAACAAGACATGGTCCTGAACCTGCTGTTTCCCAAAGGCTTTCACCAGGGCCCAGACAACTGCTGTGATGAAGTTAGTACAGGGCTGTTCTGGAGTTACTGTGGGGAGCAGCATTATACCATGTATAGGACTCAGCACGTATGTGGAGGACTCAGGCACATTGCTCAATATATGATTAAAAACAACCTAGTTGTAGCAGAAAGGATAATCATATAAGCTTTAAGATGACTGTAGCAAGAGTCTCAAAGCGTCTACAGGGCCATTGATTCACATTCACAGGGGAACATAAAGTCATTAAAATTGAGCTAGAAATACTGCAACAGGGAATTAAGCTACAGATTTGGCCCATAATGAAAGGAACAGTGATAAACAGCGATTAAAGCACAGCACTGAGTTGCAGAAAACCTGAATGCTCAGCTCAGCTGTTTACTTGCCAGATGACGTGACCCAGGTTACACAAAACTCAACACACACTCTTTATCTGTTCCAAGTACACTCAAGTTGCGCAGAGTAGCCCTGCTTGACTGACCCCATTTCTGCTATACAATGCATCATTTTGTCTCCCTCCCCTTGTCCTGACCAGCAAGGCTCATGGAGGCCAACCAACAGACATTAGCAGGTGTAAAGAAATTGCCATTTTGTTTGGGCCTCATGCAACTCAATGGGGATGCTTCCCAGCCACAGTCTGGGGCTGCAGCCCCTCCATGTCTCCAGCTTGAGCCAGCAATGCTCCACAGAAAGCTTCCAGGAAGAAACCTGTGAGTCTGACATGACTCTCATGAAAAGCCCAGCAGCTTAATTTCACATTGCCAAAGAGAAGAGAGACTCTGCATCCCATTTGCCTGCCTCCAGACTTTTACAGGAGAAAAAACACCAACCTGTCACACAGAGACCTTTTGTTATTTCATTCAAGTACAATGAGATTTTCATTGGCAGGCGCTGAAGTCAGAGATTTATTGTTACACTGGTCTGAGTAATAATATTTGAGCAGTTCAGTAACATTTGGGAAAAAGCGTGTTGCTGCGAGTTAGATGAGCTTCTTTGTATGGTCACCACTATCATTGCAAAGGCTTGAAATGGAAAAAAAAAGTCATGAGATGATAACCGGGTAAAATTATTGGAGTGTTTAAGAAGTTCTTGTTGTCTCTAAAATTCATTAAGCTGTTTGTGAGAGCATGAGAGAGAAGGTAAGTAAGGAGTAGAGTTAAGCACTAAGCAATGGACAATAACAGGGGTTGGGTAAAAAATAATCTTTACCACAGGTGACATACTGTACGTACACCAAGAGAGTATTTTGTCCTCTTCTGACAATAAAATTGCCATACTTTGCCTAAAGCAACTGGCATTAGTTGGACATCTTCATGTTCAAAAAGCCCCCACGCAGCAAACTACCAAAAAGCAGAAAACCCCAACAAGTGTCTGGAATACAGGCACGTCTCAATTCCCACAAAAAAAATAGAGAATAAAAAAATATGATCGGGTGTTTTTGTGCCAGAATGAGGGTACCATGAGCAGACATATCCCAGCTAGAATCAGCTGCTGGGTTCTGCCAGCACATGGAGTCAAACTGCAGACCTTAAAGAGGGCAAGACAGTGAAACCATTCCCACAGCACCAGGAAATCCTTTTTCTTTGTCCAGATTTTGGGGTACTCTTTCATCACTCCCATACAACAGTCAGTAAAAGTTTAGCTGTTCAGTTACTGGGTGTTGAAAAACTGCCAGGAATTGCTTGTAAGAATATAGAAAGAAAAAGGCCCCTTGCTGATGAACTGGCAAATCCACTGCTTTATGCACCTGGCTGTGGAATCTCCATCATGTTCGAGGTGTTGCTGCGTATCACAGAAGAAATTGAAACAAAATCAACACAAAAGCATTGCACGGACCACAGATGCTCTACAAATTTTCAAATGTTAACTTCCAATCTAAGAGTAGCAACTGCTCTTTTTAAAAAGCCCAAATATACCTATGCTACTAGCAACATGAATAATAGGGACTCATGACAGGCTGTTCAAACAGGGATTAGTGAGAAAGAAGACATCACCTTTAGAAGAAGTGGTCAACAATACAAAAAAAGAATCCAGAGGGAGTGAAAAGCAGCAGGGTTTAGAAATATCCTCAACTGCAGTGAGTTAGCATCTAGCAGGGCATAACAATAACCAGTAGATTAATCGACTTTACCAGTATGAGGTCAGAAAACTACATAAAATAACAGTGCAGTGCTGGCATTTTAAAAGAGAGAGTGAAGGGTATTAAATGAAACCACAGCAGTGGGGGTTGAGTACAGAGCAGGGTCAAAGTCCTTGTGGACTCTCTGCTAAAGTTCCTACTGAAGCAGACTGCTCAAGCACCAACCAGTATCTCTTGATTTTCAAAAGTAACGAGTCAGGGATACCAACTTTTGTCCTAAATTGGAAAGCACTTTCTGTAACTGCAGAGGCACAACATGCTGCTGGTGTTATTTGGGATTCTTTACAGAAGAGAAAAACTCACAGCAAGAATGAAAAATGAGCAGGCAGCATTACACATTTAGCAAATGTCTTGAGTAAGGATTTAAAATTAAGCTAGGAATTTCTGCAACAGGACCAGAGCAAACAGAAGAAAAGTGACTTTAAGACAGACTTAGCACCAGAAACACACAAGTGCTATGTCACTGCTGACTACATGGATTCCTACACACTCTCTAGTACATTTATTACAAAATCTCTGTATTCAAATGATACTTCTCTGCACTGTGGTGCCTTAAAAATGAGCTGTAAGCAATTTTGACCAGAATTTTGACAGAAACTCTTCAGTTTTGACTGCTACACTTCATGTCCAAAATTTTGACCATCACCTCCATTTTGATCAGCAATAGAGCTAGGAATGAGTGCACACACAAAATCAACTAAAAGTAAGAATGAAAATATATGATTGTTTCTTTATTTTTAATAATGGCAGAAATATTTTTCAACTCATTACTTCAAGAGTTGATAATACACTGATAGATTCACGACTCTGTAATACTGACAAATAGGGACATGGATAAATTTCATGTTGCACCTCATGTTGCATTATTGGTCACAGTGGAGATACAGATGTGCAAGTTCCTTCCTTTCTTGATACAGAAATCTATTATTTGCCTCTCATCTTATTTGTCAAGGAATATCCAGTCCATATAGGAACAACAGCACAGGAGGAAGAAGAGAACAGTAATGTTCAATCTCTACAACACTAAAATGAATACTGGTACACTAATTTTTTTTTTTAATGTTTACAATACTACAAAAACCACTCATATTTCTAGACATGTTTTGGTGATAACTATGTTATGTCAATGTCTGTGTCTTTTTGCAGCCTGTACAGTATTTAGGCAGAATATGCACCCTTAGAGTGCTGCAGTAAGGTGGAAAAGCAGGATGTGTATTAGCAGGAATTAATTGCTAGGATGCTTCTAACTTTTTCATGACTAATAAAGATAGGCATACTTGATGTTGCAAGTAAAGAACATAAGGTGTTATTAGGAATTGGCAGAAGGAGTGCTTAAAACATCCTCTGGCAACTCATTAAAGAACTGGATTAGTCCTAAGGAAAGAAAAAAAAAAAAAAAAAAAAAAAAGAGGGTCAGCAATCAACTCCAAAAGACAGAAACTCAGCTTTTTCTATGGGTGTATCCAGAAACTGATTACCCATACAAGCACAGCTAAAGAGGAATTAGCCACTGAGCTATGAAAAAGATGCATAAGTAGCAAAATACATTGAAAACATCCAAATACAAAGTAAATTTGTGAAAAGAGCCAAGACATACCAGGACATCTCACACCCCCTTATGGCAAAGGGCACACAAATACAGTCAGCAATGAGAGAACAAGAAAATGCACCTCACTTTTAGCCTAAGATCCCAGAATCCCTAAAGTTATTGCCACAGTCATGAATCTTCTAGTAGAAAGAGGGGGTAGAGCCTATGGAGATTTTAGAACCTCATTAGCACATTGCTTCTATATCAAATAACCAATACCCATGACCTCTCCCTCTCCCTAAATCAGAAATGCATTCTCCCCAGCGCTTACTCCCACACCCAATTTATTAGTGGTGTATTTATGTAATGCTATGCATGCCACAACAGTATCCAAAGGATTTGTCTGTTGGTTGCAATTACAGTTTGTATGCACTACCTGGATTAATGGAAGTACTATGAAGGTGTCCTCTACAGCACGGTGCACCTAGGGAATCTGTTCTCACTGCCTGGGCACCCGCTGCTCAGAATGACTA
>VWZY01000095.1:407424-441612 GCA_013399075.1 Chloroceryle aenea
AAAAAAGGTGGCTCTAGGAAGTAAAAAATTTTTGTCAGGCAAGTTGTTCTTTCATGTCTCTAAGAAATGAGAATGACAGATCTCTGCAATACACCCAAGACAGAAAAGGACTTCATTTCACCTTCAGGACAGCAAGCTGCTCACAGCTGCAGCACTGACTTACAGATCTGTGAATGCAATACCCAGTATTTTTTGACAGACTAATATTTATAACAAGGGCAGAGCTTTGGAAGGAGTAGTAGTGTTTCAGAAAATTAAATTCTCCTGACTTTTTTGTGCCACTAAAGCTACTGAACCTTTATGAGTCCAACACACTTTTTTCCTCCCTATTAGTAGGGATTGCAACACTACACTGTCTGAACGTTTGGCAAAGCACCATCAGACACTGCAAGACACTGAGGCTCTCTCCTCTTTGAGGACAGATCCACAGCATCACATCAGGCTCTCAAAGGAGATGTCTTCCAGCACTGGAAAAAAAATAATTCAAATGCAGTCTTATGGGACCGGAATAACACTGATGTGTTTACCTGCATCTCAGAGTATCTCCATCTGAGATACACTGTTTAACAACTAAAGTATGGCCTTCAAGATTATCACAGAAGAGGACAGTAGAAGATGCAAGTAAGGCGAAGGGGGAAGAAAAGTGAGAGACTGTTGTTACAATAGCCAATTAAACCTGCCACGTAACAGTAATAAGCCTGCACTGTCCACAGCAAACTAAAGGCTCTAACAGTAAGATAAAGGGCTCTAAAAATCACTCATCACTTACACTGTATTTATTCATGTCCTTCTCTGGTACAGTGAGGCAATTGCAAGCTATTGCTGCAGAATGGCTGGTCTCCCCAGCTGAGAAGCAAAAACTATCTGTTGGGCTGCAACGTGAAGTAGAATTAGTCAAGATGGGCCATTTTTAGTCTTACTTTACAAGATTTTGGCTGGGTAGAGGCTGTATCCAGCTCAGGTGGTGGGAAATGTTTAGAGTTCAAATACCATCCATACACTTAAACCTAAACATGTCTTTGCATGCTTGGCTTCTACGAGTGTATCTCTATGGGAGTTACAAGTTCTATAAATTCAAAAGGTATGGTCTTACCTGATCTTTGAAAGCCAGGAATTGTATCTCATTTTCATAAAACCTGCAGGGTTTGGGGTTTTTTTAGCAGTTAGTTGTGATAAAAAACATTTAACTGAGATAAAGAAATGATCTTGAAAGGGACAATAGTTAAACATACACCAGACAGTAGTGAATCACTTCAAGGGTACATTTCCTTTACAAGCACTTAAAGCTTTTTAAGGAGTACAGCACAGCTATGCATTGATTGGTCTTAAAATAGTGTTCACTTTCCTGACATTTGATCTTTTGAGAGATGCATGAAATGGAAATTAAATAATGAATTAGGATGAACAGATGCTGCTACTTATTTTTCAGTGTTAAAAAATTCTTATTTGAAAGTGAAATAAAATTGCTGTAGGTAATAACTCTACAGTTGCACATCAACATTATCCAATCTACATTGAACACCAAAAAGTAAGAAGTGGTTTATGGCATGGTAAGGATAAAGGAAAAGTAATAAAAAGAGTTCAATTGTGCTACCGCTGTCATGCAAACACATGTTAGCTTAAACATTACTTGGCTGGATTTTTAGCCTTTTGCAAGCTGTTTACTGTGGGTATAAACCCAACAATTTGTACAGAATTGAAAAGACACACTAGATATTTCTTAATAAATCTTTTAACTCAAATGGTAATTAATTCAATAGCCAGGTCCTCACTTCACTGCTTTTCTGGCAGTCAAGCCATTTCACTTAATTATTTTGTTTGGGGATTTTTTTTTGTTTATTTGTTTTTATACACCTCTGATAATTCATGAAAGATAACATGGCAATAAATCTTTCTGTGAAATAACTATATTCATACAAATAAGCACAGAAAACAAGAAAAAGTTTGTATTTCCCTTCAGTTCCCTCACTCAAAACAGTGTAATATATGGCAACTAGTCCTGTATTCTGTGCATTGCTTTCAAATTCATTTTTCTTCTGCCAAGAAAATGGCAGATTGTCCTTTCAAGCACAAGTAATGAATAGTTAATTGCTTTTTGCTTTGTTTTGAACTTCCAGAATTGACCTGGGGCACTCAGTTTCTTCAACAAAAAGAGGAAGATAGATAATGGGCATTTCTTTAGGTCTCTCACATCTATCACTGTTATCAGGACAGGAATGGAGATCTTTCATACTGCTATGCTGATAATTCAAGAAGCTCACAATGTGAAGTCACCTCAAATTCAATATGTTTGTTTAGTACAGGAGATTCTAAGTTCTACAAGAAAAAAAAAAAAACCAACGTATTCTTTCAGGCTAACTTTAAAGGTTCAAGGCAGTTGAAAAGAGAAATACAATACTCAAGTCCTACCTATTAAGCCTGAAAGAATATGAGTACTATTTTCTCAGCTCATCATGAGCAAAGCTATCTGTATGAAAGTTGTGTAGTTCAGCCAAGCCTTCTAGCTGATATTTTTCCTCCTTTTTTATTAACTAGCTCTTGAATCAGTAATCAATTTTAATTAAATATGGAAGCTATGATTTTAAGCCATTTTCAAGTGCTAATTGAGATACTGTTAGCAGCAAACAAGTGCAAATGGGCAGCTCAAACACAGCTGCAGGACCGAGGGCCTGCCTGTCTGCTAAGCCCATTATCTCCTCTAGCCCTCAAACCAGGAGGGCAGTGGCCTGGGAATGGATCCATTTTCCTAAATGCACACTTAAAATGGGAGGGACAGAGGATGTGGACATGGACAGTATAAACCACTGCATATTTTTATCATGTCAAGTCAGGAAGGGAAAAAGCCTTCTCTTTAGCAAGTATTTCCAGGCAGTCTAACCTCCCACCAGCTGCCAGAATCATCTTCCTCCTTTACCAGATTTCTTTAGGCAATTTACCTACTCCTTCTGCTCAAACATACCCATCTCTTTACACAGCTCTTGTATGCAAAGGCAGGCAAGTCAGATAACCTGCTGTAGCAGAAAAGGTGAAGCCAAATCTAAATCATGGCTCTGGGAGGCTAGCCAACATCTGCTGATGGTGTATACCACACCTTCAATGCTACACCTGTGACTAGCATCCCCCAGATGCCCTGTGCTCTCCAAAGCCATTAGGAACCAATTCTCCAGCAACCTGAAGATAATGTCTGGAAGCAGACAAAAAATTAGATACTGGAAAGTCATGACAGGATGCGATCCATTACCGGCTTTGGTAATTTGATTAATATCAGCTACCCTCTTATGCTTCTGAAGATCTATTTTATGTCATCTCAAGATGTGGGACAAACTTACAAGCACAAACTTACAACTGCTCAAAGAAAAAAAAAGGCACTAACTCAGTAGTCCTCTAATATCAAAGGATAATAAAATGTAGCATATTCTGTCCATTCTGCAAACCACTGCTATTTGAGAAGAGAGAAAAAAAAGATAAACTTCTTTCCTCCAAAATACTACAGCTGTAGTCCTATAACTAAAGGCCCAATTATGCTGTATGTTCATGCACAGAACTTGGAAGTTTGACATTTGCTTAACCCCTGGCCCCTTGAGTTTTCAGCTTCTCCTCCCCCTTGCTTTTCTCAGTATAATCAATGTAAAAAAATTCCTATCCTAAAAGTTGAAAAAGAGAGTGAAGCCCACCCAACTCCAAATTCCACTACCTGGTATCATATATTTCAACAGTAATTTTCAGATTCCTTGCACTAAGGCTAACAAAACAACTGTTGATCTCCAAAGAATAAGCAGGAAGGAAAGAGAAACACACTCTACCAGGAGGTTTCACAGATAGTTACTGACATCCACGTAATGGAAAGACTCACCATCTTCTGTCCATTCCAAACACAAGAAAGGAATGAGGTTGAGTAGATGATACAAAAGCCTTTACTAACTACCTACAGAATAGTTCCCAGAATATCTCATTCACCTTATTCTAGTTTCTGCTCTAATATCACTATGCTTTATCTTAGACTAATTTCCTTGTCTAGACAGATGCAGATCCAGTTCTTAATTTTGCAAGGGGAAAAAAAAAAGACCTTGCCTCGTATGATGTACCTAACAAAACAAAAGCTCTGAGGGTTAAAAATCATTTTGCATCAACAAACCCTAGAAAGACAGGAGTCATGTAAGCTAAAGGTTAATCTTGACAATAATGGTTATAAGATCACTTACTTCGGAAAACGGTAGACCATCTATGACTACCACACAAACAAGGTGCTGGAACAGCTTTGTAATGGAAGTATTATAGACTACCTAATTAGTTTTAAGCTTCATCTCCAATAGTTAAAAGGATATTATAACCTGACAGCCTGAGTCCAGTCCATTGCTGTCTTAACTGCCTCATGTTTCCAGTAATTCAGCATTTCAAACATTCAAAATGTAATGATATATTTAATCAAGACTGTTTTTTTTTTTTTTCTAACCAGCTGACTGTACTTAGAAGCCAGAGGAAACCCTCAAAGTAGATCAGTAACTCCAGCTCACAACCAAGGTCAAGCTGTAAAATACCTTCAGAAGTAAATATCATCTAGTTCATCCTCTGCAAGAAGCACATCTGTCCTGTCATCATGAAAAATGCTCTAGATAAGTGTTCCTAAAAGGTTTATATAAAGCTGTGCGTTTATATAACCCTCCAACCTCTTTCAGCTTAGGCTGGAGAGGTTACTTGCACAGTCCAGTAGCTGGCTTCAAAGATGATAACTGAAAAAAAAGTGACAGCAATGTATCCTTCCTTACCCTCTCAGCATGCCCACACCAATTACTCTTATATTTACTGACTTCCGTGCTCACTCACATTTCATTTTTTGTCTCTTTAATGATACAGACATCCTGGCTTCATCTGTGACAGGGTTAAATAACCATCTCTGATTTCAATAGATTCTATGAACTGCAAAACTGAGCTCTAAGCCAATAGAGATTTTCAAGAGGGGTTTGGTTTGGTTTTTTTTTGTAAAGAAAACAGAAACAAACAAACAAACCAAAGAACAACAAAACACCAGTCCTTTCCGAGATGAAAACAAGTAGAGTTCAGTCTGAGTTTCAATGGAGGTAGAAGCAGACATTTATTTTTCGCAACAGTTCCATATAGTAAGTGTTCTCGCCTGCTCTTTATAAGCATATAATCACAAAATGATATTTTAGGAAAAAAAAAAGCCAAAGAACAGTTTAACTTATGTAACCTATTATTCATTATTATTTAGAACACAGCAATATATTGTTTTCCAACTTCAGGAAACACCATGAATGTGATAATGTGTTTGGCTACTGAGCCATCCTGGAAGCCTTCAGAAGGCAATGCTCTCTAATAATGTTCACCCTAACAGTCTGATGAGCTAGGATATACACCCCTAAAACCATCCACTTCTTGTCTCAATTGTATTTTTATTTTTTCTAGTCACTGTGCACATTCCCATCAGTCCAACTTTTCATACATTAATTGACATGACATTACAGCTCATATATCCCAGAACAAACACTAATGATCTTAGTTCTGTAATAAACTAAGTTATCCATCCAGATCCTAATACTCACATTTTACTAAAGCACATACATACCATTTTTAACCATGAACTGCTAGAAAAATACATCATAAACACTTAGGGGTTTTAGAATAGAGAAATATGATGTTTTCAATTAATCTGAGAGCATAATTTATAAACTTCTTCCCTTGTTGTATTTCAAGAATTATACTCCTGCCCAAGACACTAAGTAACAGCTTCATCCATAAGCAGTGCCATTATTCTTTTGTTATCACTCCCTATAACTAGGGAGTCAACACAGGATGCCAGCTACACAAGCAAAATTACTCATTTGTACAAATGCTGGGCATTCACAGACTCCCAATGCATCCTTCACAACGGATAGTGCTGAGGGATGACAGTCCCTTTGGCTTTTCTGTTTCCCCTCTAATTTTTGTCAGTGGTATCAATGAAAAATCAGCCTTAATGAGAATGCTTAAGTCAGCAATATGGAACAAAAACAATTAGCATTCTTTCAAAGCTTGCTTCAAAACTCAAGATGAAATCCTTGTCACTGTTTTTTGTTTTCAAGTTATCATCAGTCAAAATTACCTTTCATTTTGACCAGTCCCCTTCAATATCAGCATCTGCAGTCAAGTTTTTACAAGTAAGTATTGTATGGGCCCATTTGGCTCACTAGAATGTAAAGTATAATACATGTGTAGTCTTCCCAACTGAAGGAAGGCACTGCACCTGGCTTATCTGAGATAGGCTTTGGACACTACTAAACACAAAACAGAAACCACAAAAAATAGGAACCTCATCCAGAAAAGCAACCCAAGCAAACCAAAACAAAACCCACAGAAAAAGATGGTATCTTGATCAGCAAGTCTTAAAAAGCAGTCTTTATCAAACATGCCAGACAAGGAAAGAACAAAAAAACATTTTTTTAAATACTTTCAGTAATACTTCAGTAGAGAATTTATTTTTTTTTTTACACAACATGCCAGACAAGGAAAGAACAAAAAAACATTTTTTTAAATACTTTCAGTAATACTTCAGTAGAGAATTTATTTTTTTTTTTACACAACATGCCAGACAAGGAAAGAACAAAAAAACATTTTTTTAAATACTTTCAGTAATACTTCAGTAGAGAATTTATTTTTTTNCTGTGAGGTTAACTAGGAAAATGTAATTCTTTGGCATTGGAAACAGTGGCCTATGGAAAAAAACCAAACACATTTGTTTCAAGGTTATCATAGGGTTACAAAAAGAAAACAGACATTTGGGTTTGAATACAGTCAGCCAGCCAAGGCAGAGCAGGAGCAGGAAGCCAGGCTGTTGCAGCTGAATGTCAGGCTCCTATGCAGATACACCCCAGGCAGCAGTGGGACGTTGACTAGTACTGAATGTGATTTGACCAAAATCCCACCAAACACAAAATGTTCCTGTAAGAACTACCCTGACTGAAGCCAAAGGTCCATCAAGCAAAAGGCCCTTTCTGTAGCTGATGACTACTGATAGGCGAGGGAAGAAGGCCAGAGCAGCACAAATGCATACCTTCCCAGTACACTCTCTCAGCTTCTACAGGGAAAACACTCACAGCAGGGTTTACAGTCTTTGAGGGTGTTTTGCTTCATTAATCTCTTGATTTATTTTCATTTATATCAAGTGAAAATAAATGTACTAGGTAATTTACAGTGATGGTTTTGAAAAATGCTGGCATGAAGTTTTGGCTACATTCTAGTCAAAGCCTTTGGCATTTGCCTGTTGAAGTTTTGCAGTTCAGAGTAGAACAGCAAAAATTTAATCAGACAACAGATGAAATGGCTCAAAGAGTGATACAGTGTTGAGAAACAGGGAAGAATTCAGCACTTGAGAGAAAAATGTAGATAAAAAATGGGTTTGTACTAGATAGTGATGTGCAAACTAGAATTTTGCTCCAATTGTGATTAATTCCTGTATTTATGAATTATGTAGGTTTCACCTATAAAGAGTGATTTCGAAGACAATGCTTCCCCCACACTAGAAGCACTAGTTAAATACAGAATTTGAAGAAAATTTATCTTTCTAGGGTACCTAAACCAAGCTTCCCTACACCCACTGATCAAAGGCAAAGTCAAGCAACAGAGGAAAATACTGCTGCCACCTCCAACGCAAGCAGACTCTGGCAGACAAATACATCATTTGACTTTTAGACAGAAAATTGTAAAACGCTTTCTGTCTGTTCATGATGAAGTTGTCTTTAGGACATACAGAAGTGTTCACAGGAGCTCCCTTTATCCAGAAACACTGTAGGCGAAAACTAGGAAATAGTAACAAGGAGAGAAGTAGAGATCTGCAGCTTCAGCCCCAGAAAATGCTCTAACTTCCCAGGTAATGGTTGACACTGCATACCCAGCAAAAGAAAATCCAAACTCTCCACCAACTTCACTTACAAAACCTAGTCATACTACTTCGTTTAACAGCATTAATACTGGGAAACATTTCATATTACCTACTACAGGGATGGAACATTTTTCCTCAAAATACAAATACTCACCATGGACCAAAGTTTGCATTTCAAAATATGAATTCAAATATCACTGACATAAACAGGAGTAACCCACATCCTCTGTTCTAACTGGTTACAATCACTTCTGTGAATTTAAACATAATGGTTTTGTAAATTGCTGGAAGTTGTTTTTTCAAGAAAATAAATTTTCAAATAATATTTCTGGTGTGTCTTTAGATCCTATGTCCATTCCAATATAGTGAAATAAACTCTGAGATATCACCTCTAGCAGCAATTATTTCAGTCTGAAATAGGTCACTAACTGCTCCAGAAGGTCACTGGATGCAGAGTGAAAGAGTATTTTGTTTGAAGGACTTGAGGCTGAGGAACATTTAGAAGAAGTAAAGTTTTTAGGCTTCCTGGCTGACAATAAGAGCTTAGCCTTACCAAAAAAAAAAATAAAATAAAAATCGTGAAATGGAAACCTCAGTGTACCAGATAAAGGCATCCCACACACATATTTGGCTGAAAGCAAAGTTATTTCAGAAGGAAAGACAAATAATCTCGTTTTGTGTTAATTAGGAATTTAACTCAAACCACATTCTTACATGCAAGCATCTACAAGATGTTGTTTCAGCACATACCCTTTGTTGCATTATCAGAAAACATATCAATCTCTTCAGATAATGCCATTCTGTTGTTTTGGGGTTTTTTTGCTGTTATCTTAGGTTTTCAAAATGTTTATAAAAAAGCATGCAGTCAATCAAACTTTTGACCCAGAAATCTGGCACAGTTAATAAAACGCAAAAGTAAAAGCATCAAACTATGAAGTTCCTGACTTTATTGCAAGATCATTACTGTGACAAGTAAATGGTGAGATTCTGATGAATAGCTGTCACTGTTCAGTAGATTGAAGAGAGCTTAAAAATACCTTATCTGTGCTCTCTGGTACAGGAAGATTAAGGAAAGGGTGGATAATAACCTTTCATATTACCCTAAACACAGGATTCAGTCTGTCTGGCTCCATGATGTATTATTGCTTTGGTCCAGGCTATTGTCTTATTCTCACAAAATTTATTAAAAAAAGACAAAATATATTTCAGGCATATGATTTTTGGCTCATTTTACAAGACGAAAGTGCCATTAATAGCCTTCTGAATAGTTCACAACAGTATAAATCATTTAACTAAGTTGCAATTATAAAAGCAAACATGTTGTGAATGGCACCTACACATAATAGGTTGATAACAACTTGTTTTTCAACTATTTTAATAAAAATTATTTATCTCACTATAATGGCTGAGAGAGGCAGAGCATAAGCACAGTAGAAGCTTATCAAAATTAATCATGATTCATATTTGCAAAAAACACATTAAAAATATAGAATTGAATCTATTTTTCCTTTTTCTGATCTGTAAAGGGGATCTGAAGAATTTTTCTATGTACTATATTTTCTAAGTTTATTTACCTGAAATATACCAGCTCCTTTCTAACCTGTTTTCCTCAAGGACTTTTAGAAACAACTATGAAGATATAAAGTGTTCATATTCCATTCCTTAAGAGGTGTTTGGTTTGTTTCTTTGTCAGTCTTTTAGAACTTCCAGAAATCTCTACTATTTTTATTAATATCCACTTCAAATTCTGAGTAAGCTGACCAAGAAGAAAAGGTAGGGGTTATAAATAGATACACTTCAAGCTTATTGCAACATTCCAGTACTTAATGGGAGCCTACCAGAAAGATGGGGACAGACTTTTTAGTAGGGCCTGTTGCAACAAGGCAAGAGATAATGGTTCTAAAGTAAAGGAGAGGACATTCAGACCGGACACAAGGAAGTAATTTTTTTACAATGAGGGTGGCGAGGCACTGGAACAAGTTGCTCAGAGAAGCTGTGGATGCCCCATCCCTGTAAACGTTCAAGGTCAGGATGGCCAGGGATCTGAGCAACCTGATTTCGTTGAATATATCCCTGCAGGAGGGTTGAACTAGATGACCTTTGAAGCTTCCTTCCAACACAAACTATTCCATAATTCTATGTAACATACCCATACATGTAACCCCATACATATACTGAATATTACATGTGTGTGTGTGTGTGTGTGTGTGTGCGGGTGCATTTGTCTACAGAACTAAAGACCGGAACAGGAATTTTGTCAGCATTGGCTGGTGAATCATCAAATAATTACCCAAGCATAAACAGGTTTTCTGCATGCAAAAGCTGTGAAAGTTGGGAAGGACATCTGTTAAAGCTACCTAAGTTTTAAAGTTGGTATAAACATAAATATGATAGCCATACTGCAAAGCGTACAGACAACACACCTGTACCCATTACACCTAGAATAAGTCAATCAGGGTGCAACCTACAGCAATCTTGCTGTATTTTGTATCACAAGTAGTGACAATACAGACGGACTCCAGGAAGCTTTTGGTTTTCTTTGTAAATATGGAGAAAGAAACAAAAATAAATCAAGACATCTTCTGTTTATGGCTAAGCACTGATATGGATGTTGCTAAGTGCTACAGCATTTGTCCAAGTCCAAAACCTCTGTGTCTCTACCACAAGCAAAGCTAAGGGCAGCTGCCAGCAGCTGGGAGATGAGCACTTCAGGGCCTACTCTGAAAAACAACAGCAGCTATTTAAAGGTGGGATAAATTTCATAGTCCCAAAAACTGACAGCCCTTTTCAGAAGCAAGAGATCAACCTGTCAGTCAGTGGGACTCTTCTAAAGAAATTGCACAGCAACCTGTAATTGTAGGAAAGCCGTATAGGTTAGACTCTGCAGGTAGCACCCCAGGAAACCCAACAAAGGGTTCAGACATGGCAGGCTGATGGAGTAGCAAAGGAGGCAGCTGAGGTCAACAGGGAATTGATCTTGCCTCATCAGCATTAGTTCTCCCATCTTGCTCTTCAAAAAGTTCCTGTTCTTAAAATTCATTCATTAGCTCATTACTTATCAACAGGTAAATCTGATTCACTGAGTGGTTAAACAGCATAGCTTTGCCTCCCAGATTTTTGGATGACCACACCCAGAGAAGTCAATTGTTTCACAATTTCCAAAGGATTCCTAGGATCTGAAACTAACCCTTGTCATTCCAAATCAGTACTGGCCTACATTAGCTTTCAGGTAATATATGTAAATGAAAATGCTCATCTTGATTTAAGCATTAAAACTGTTATTAACTGTTATTATCTGTATTCCCAATGCTCTTTACAATATTTTCAAAATTATAATCAGCCATGAGCCAATATTAAACAGCTGGAGTAGAAATGACTGCACCAGCCCAAGGAAACTTCCTGATAGGATAAACAAAGAGTAATTAAGCATCATTAAACATCACCAGCAGCTAGCATTATTGAATAAAGCAAATTGTAAAACAGGTGTTAGGGAGGCGTGTTTGCATCACAGGCAAATCATGACCTTGAGAAATGAGAGTTGTGCACCATGGCCTGTAGATCTTGCTGATGAAAACTGTCTGTATTCTTTAAGGACAAAGTACATGGAGTGAAAGCTCTGATCTGACACAAAGATCAGAAATATTTCATCAGTAACACATCAAAAATTATGGCACTGCCTCCTCATCAGGTTCAGCATTTCCACGAGTAGCTTTGCCAGTTGAGCTGTATGCCGCATCTGGGCATGGGAGGCCAGAGGAAAGAGCTGTCATCCTGTGATTCTCACAGCTGCCAGACACACATGGAATCAGAAGACACTACATGAGGTCACTACAATTTAAGCAGTATTTCACTGTGGATTAACCAAATTTCTCCATTTTTACATCCTTTTATCAGTCTCACATCTGCTGTCAGACTAGTTACATCATGCTGCTCCTCACCCTTTCTTTTATTGTTATAGTTACATAGGTAAAACTGTGGTTCTATACAAGCTGATTTTCTCTCTCCATACGCGCAAGTCCCTTGGGAGCAACCACAAATTGACTCTAAAGGCAGCACTGCTGATGGTGCTGGGTGCAGCCACAGAGCACAACAGCAGCTGTTCCTGGAAGCTTTTCACACCACCACAACCACTACACAGGATATTTCATACCTACAGGCAAATCCTAAAGGTCAGCCACCTGCAACACCTGGCAGTGAGTGTGAAACCACACAGACCTCAGCAGACTTCCCACTGGGAGGGCTACTCTGCATGAAAGTCAGCTATGAAAGTCTAAGGTACCTAACACATCTTGCATGTCTATATAAATACATACATTCAATAATTATGCACACTATCTTTCTGAAGAAGAAAGTAATTGTATGTTTTTTCCACAGTTGTCACTTTCAAAAGAAGTCTCTGAGTTCTGTTAAAGCTTCTACAATAATAATAATAAAAAAAATACATTTAAAACTCATTTAAAATTTATAGAAAAATAAAAATCAACAGTAATTTACGCAGAAATATTTCCCTGGGGATTTTCTAACAGCAATAAAATTATTCATAGTGTAAACACCTTCTACTGAAGGGCAAATTCATTCATCAGTAATAAAGTATCTAATCATTCAGAGTGAGGAAACAGAATGAATAAAATGTACTATTATGGCCATTTAGTATTTTCTCACAAGTCAACTAATGCTTCATGTAATGATAACTCTAGATGTAAGTAACATTTTTATTAGAAGGAGAGGACAGTATTTTGGATTTGTCAGGTCTTTTACAAGTTTTCTAGCATAGCAAGAAGAATAAATACCTTTACTCACTGTACAAAGTCATAGCATGAAGGCACTAAACTGCAGAAATTATTCAGAAGCACTCCTACCCTCCAAAAAATGCATCATCTCCATATTTAAAATTTACCACCCCTGTATTTTAAGTTATGCAGTACTAGTTACAGGCTTTCTTCCAACTCTTGCTGTGGGACCCATTATAACCTCCATGTATAACCTCATGTAGTGTCTTCAGCAAAGCAGTTTCTCAGTTATCAGAACTACAAGGAAGATCAATATCAATACTGATAATCAATATCAGCTTCTTCACATAAGCCATTTACAAATACAGAACAGAACATAGACCCGCACACTACCTGTGTCTGCTGACAGGTATAGTATTTACACAATATCAGTCTGCCCAGCTAGTAACTTCTGAAGACCAGAGGTCTTTTTGTTTCACTATGGACATAAAACCACAATGTGATTTACATAGTCACAGAAGCAGTATACATTAAGATGCTGGTGCTGTGATTACCACACTGGCATACATCATGCGTGCTACTCTTGGTAGGACATATGAGAGAAGAAGGAAGGATGGGGGACCAGGACAGAAACAAGACACCATTTACTCCTGGAAGATCTTCTGGAAGTTGGAAAAATAACTACTGCAACCTGCTGTCATGGTTTAGGGTCAGGGCAGCCCCTAAGACCCAACAGATGCTCTCTGTTAACCCCCCTCCCTCCCCAAAGGGGAAGAGAAAAGGAATAGGGGAGAGAGACTTAGTGNAATTAGACCTGTTTTCACCCAAACCAGGACACCTGCCTATATTCATTTTGTCACACTGAGTCCTAAGTGCCACAGCACAGCCCAGCATTAGCAAAAGCAGACAAACCCCTCAGAACCTAGGTACAGAGCTAATATTGCTATCATGTCTCATCAGTTTAATACCACATATCTTTACTATTAGCCATGCTTGTAGATTCTGACTGAATTAGCTGCAAAAATATTAAAGAACAAAAAAAGAAACCCCCTCTGTTCACTGTTCAGTCTCAATATGGACAGTAATGACTGCCCCTTCAGAACCAGTCCCTTGGTTATCCACAAAATGAAAAGAAACAACCATCTCACTACTGTCTCAGTTTTGAGCAATAGCATTTTGATTTACCAGAATTCTACAAAACAGTATAAAAAGCTCACATCTTCTTGAAATGCTGCTGCAGGAGGGAATGAGTATGTGCACACAAGTCTGTCTTTCCTTTTGCCCACCACCACTCCTTATAGTATCACTATGAACTGCATGCCATAGAAGGGAGAGAAAAGTAGTCATCTTTTGCTTTCTTCACCTGGATGAATGTTCTTTCTTACTGCAAACATACTTTACAGTGCTTTGGTTGGAAACTGCAAAGGTATATTGTAGTGTTCATAGAAACAATTTGCATTTGGGAAAAAAAAAAATCCTTCTGAAATGATTACAGTTTCAGACCATGAGAAAAGAGACTCTAGTTTGTTACTCTCAGCAGTTTTCATAGCTTAATCACTTCCAAATCCTCACATGTAAAGCAGTAGTTTGTAAAACTATTCTAGTTGCCTTCTGAACACAGGAAGACATAGCTCAAAAACTATAAAAAGAAATTTTAAATCTCATCCCAAAAACACAGCTTTATGGTCATATAATAGCTGAAGTTGGAAAACTGTTGCAAGGGAAAGTTAAATGATATCCAGAATGCACAGTTCAAACACCACGTTAAAAAAAAAAAAAAAAAAGACTGGAAAAGTCTGTTTCATAGATAAAACTTCAAATGTAAAACTTCAGATGTTCCTTTTATACTACCCCTTTGTGTCTTAGCTCCTAGACCATTAATATCTTCACTGTATCAAATGTTACAAACCTTTCCACTAAAGAGTATTTTAAGAAATCTGGGATTTAAAAGGGCTTTTGAAAACCACCATACTGAACTATCTCAAGGATAGTTCACTACTACTAGCAAGAGTAACTGATTCACTACAGTCCTACGTAACAGTGATATGGCACCATTCTATTTTACTTTTTATAAATCTGTATTTATATTTTCATATAGAATATATATATAAACACATTATACTTGGTCAGGAGTGAGGTTTTTAGGTCAGGGTGGGGTTTCTTTGTTTTTGGTTTTTTTTTGATAGAAGCACTTTTCTGTGCTCATCTAATGTAGGAAAAAATACAAGATCCTTCCAAGAGCTACCTACGCAAAACTTAAAAAGTCTCCCTGTTGCAATTTAAACAACATCCCTTCTCCCAAATTTCACTAAATTCAGAATCAGACACATGTGTATCATAGACCAATAAACATCAAATTGAGACTGAAAAAAAAACCAACCAAACAAAAAAAACCCAAACCCAAACCCCTAAACTTTCTATTTCTACAGCCAAGATATTCTTCCAACTGTAGCTTTTAATGCCTCCCCAGAATCAATGCATCTCACATGTGTGCATCCTAAAACCTGATATGATCACCCACTGCCAAATACGCTTGTTGTAATTGAGTGGAAACACCCAACCATGAAGCACTAGCATAAACTCATGGACATACCAATAAAGATGACTAAGAACAGGAAAAAAAACAAAACAAAACTTTTAGCAGGAAACAGCCCCCATATCTCAATTTTTCAGTCCCAGTTTAAAATACATAAATAAATAAATAAATAAATCCTTCTATGTCAGATTTAATGAAAGCACCTTTTGCACAAAATCCCGCCCATCTTTTACAACTGCCTTCCTTCCCTTGTGTATCTTAGATGTCCATACAAAATACTAAACCCAAGAGTAACCAAACTGCAGATTAAAATTTCTTACTTTGAGCAATGAGATAATTTGTATTGTTCTGCTGCCAAAAGAACATCACCAGTCTCTCAATCTTTTTATGGTCTGTTTCTCTGAACAAACTCCATCTCTCTGAAGACTGCCGAAAAATGAAGCATCGCTCTACTGCTTGGATGGCTGGCTCTCTGTACCATTTCAAACACACATCTGCCTTTTTGCTTGCTAAAACCCTTCACCAAGGTTCCACGAACAGCTACTCAGATTCCTCCCAATGCTGCCAAAAGCAGAGTTCACGGACTTCTAAAAAGGCACAGAGAACAGTCAAAGCTGAGATCTAGGATGTGCTCTCAGCTGACACAGCTGTTCACATAATTTCTTCCACTACAGCAGACTCAGCTAAACCAGTGGTACATGGAACATCCTCTTAGGGGATACAGACTGCCTTCCAACACTTGGGTTTTCTTTATTCCAATCCTAAAGATATAGAGATTAATGAGACTGAATAGGACATGATACCATACATTAAATGATTTCAAAGCTGGTCTCTAAATGGGCAGGACTTACTGGAGCATTTCAAGTTCATCTTTTACCATGCTAATTCCTGACAGATTTTGAGGAACAAAGTTCAAAATTTAGCAATAACAATATCTGGAACATGGAATAAGGCTTGATCTTCTTTTTGTATGCATATTTTGGTTTGTTTGCTTAATGCAAAATGTAACACTGAGACAGTAATTAAGACTCTGCAGCTGGAGCAGACCATCTTAAATAGAAGTACCGCAGCACAGTCAGTGGACTCCAAGCTCAGTTTTGCACCTGAATTTCTCTTTTTGTTCTTATGCTGACATTTTTCATGTTATGAATGTTGAAACTGACTCCTCATACACTCAAATGCACGTTAAAATCAGTAAAATACATAATTCCAGAAGAATGGAAATCTCAGACCTATGTGAAATGTAATGTAAAAAGGTGAATGAAACAAGTTACATTCTTTCCTCTTAAATATTATTCTTTCTTTGATGACACAAGATTCAGTAAGCTTTGTTCTGCCTTTACAGTGAAGAACTCTGTACAAAGAAGCCTTTTATCCCAACAATCTAACCTCAGAAATACTAAAAAGCAATAAAAATAAGTTAGTTCATGTGAAACTTCTAGAAAGTTTAAGATCTATCACTACCCTTCTAGAAAGTTTAAGATCTATCACTACCACTTTCATCTCTGAGGAGTCAGATGAATCTCATCCTAACTCAGATGTCACTAAGTTAAATATTTCAGCCTGAACTAGGACACTTATTTTTAACAATGGTGATAACTATTCTTCAACACATACAGAATGAGACATTTAGCATTAGACAAGACGACTCACGTTAAAAGTTTCAAGTGCTCTAGATTCTCTGACACTATTTTTAGATTGGTATTTCTTTTTTTTTTCAGTGCTTTCTACACTGTTGAACACACAATCAGTACTCGGAAAAGTAAACATCAGGCAGATGGCTTGGCGCAGTGTAGTTAACATCAGTTGTTACTATTCTCCTACTTCATAACATGGATTCATCATGGTTTGGCCAGTCACTTACTGATAAAACATAAAATATATGAACTTGGGGAAAACTCAGCTCACTTAAAATGAGAAACAGCAGCATCGATGATGGTGCATGCAACTTATGACTGGACTCCACTATTTTGTGGCAGTCTAGCATACAATTCTCTATCCAGTCCATTAGCCTCTAAGGTCTCATTTCATCTCCGAGTAGCTGAATGAAAGGAAAAATGCAGCAACTGGGTATGGAATTTCAGCTTCTCCTCCCAGAACAGATCTGTAATAACTGAAAGTAGCATAGCCAGACAGCAAGTACTTTGAGATGACCGAGAAGTACAATGCTGGCACCTGTACACTAAGCAGCAATTCTGGTTAAGAAAGTAGGAAGGTATTTATTTTTTATTATTATTTTAAGTATATAAATGAAAATGGCCAGGAAACTTCAGATGAAAAGGCATCTTGCACATAGTGGTTAAAACAACTCAAATTACCCTCTGCCTGTGCCTCTGTCCCCACTGATTAAGAGACTAGGGTAAACAGATGAAGCACAGGCATTTAACATTTTTAATTTATCTGTGTTTAGAAAATAAGTGTTTGAAATAACTATTTTTTCTTCTGATGGAAGGTTTAAGTTCAAATATACAGGCATTTCCAAATAATCTAAAGGCTTACATTTCATAAACGTTTATCTTATTGAAAATACTCTCTAAATTTGTCAATGCAATTATTTTTTTCTATTTCTTTAACTGCAAAAGTAATTGTAAATCTCTACTGCAACAAAACCTGAAATCTGCCATTCTGATTATGTCACTGGGAAGGACCACAACCCTGCCGCAAAGCCAGTCAGTAGGAAATAGTGGCCTAAAGGCTCTAGGTGGAACTGAGGTCATCTGAGCTGAGCCCAACCAGTTTTCCCAAAATTTTTAAGATTTAAGAATTAAGATTTAAGAATTCAAAGCAGAGCAGTTAAACTAACCATGCTAACAAGTAACATGTTGGCTTTCAAATTAATAACTTCAATGGCTAGTATAAACTATTTCCTACATGATACATACTTCAAAGTGTATGTGGAGGTAGCTCCTTAACTACAGACCTTAAATCACACCAAGCACAACATGAAAGAGAAAGAAACAATTGCAAAGCAGTACACACAGAAAGAAGTCACTCATTTACACATGCTGCTCTCCACTTGATACTGGAACTCCCCAGAGTACTTAATGACATCAGAACAGCTGTAATGGACTGAAGGACTGGCTAACAAAAAAACTAGTTTAAGTAATTGGATTAAAACTTTCATTCTTAAATTGCTCTGTTAAGACATTAATATCAGTTTCTGAACAGTTCACTCTCTGAACTTTATTCTAAAATCTCAATGTGTTCTTTAATCTTTATAATACTGTCCATGGTTTTTGTTAATTAAAAGAAAAAACCTCTGGATTGAAGTGATGAATACCAATTCCTTAGATTTCCATTACCTCATAGCAAGTAGGAGGGGAAAAAATATGCCCTCTTAGACAAAGGGTACAGTACTTAAGTGACTTGGAAAATAAGGCTGCAAACAGTGGTCTACAATTATTTAATGAGAAATTCTAGCAATTATAACAGTTCAGTTTATGAGAGTTATATGAACCATTTTTGTTTCTTACAGGTTCTTTTTATATTGAAAACATAAACATCTAAGTCCCTCACACTCTTCCTTTTTTTTTTTTTTTAATAAAAATGAAAAACAAAGAAATCATTAAAAAACCAGACACTTATTCAGAAACAAATTTTAGAGTATTTTGAGTATTTGAAAACAAGGAAAAATCCCTCTATTTTAAAAAAATGTCACAGTTATTCTCATATGGAGAGGTTCCTGCTTATCACTCAAAAAGCCTAATAATTAAAAGATATCTTAGCAAGTGCATTGTGACTTCAGCATAACTCTTTTGGTCACTCATAAGTAAATTTCTCTTAAGAAACTGCTCAAAACAGTTTTCCATTTAACCACACATCTACAGCATGCTAAAAACCAGTTGTGCTGAGCACTTGGAGATTTCATGGAGACATAAAGAAACCAAGAAGCAAGGAACACAAACTACAAGTCAGAAAGTGCTGTTACACATCTGGCGCTAGCACAAGGTGTCCATTTTGCATCAGTGCTCTGAGCACTGCAGGGGAAATGAAGGATTCAGCTTTCTGCTGAATGTTGTACCTCTTGGAAATTTATTTAATCCAGTCAAGAAGACGGGCACAACAGACCGAAAACTCCTGGAACATTCATCTTTCAGTCCACAGTAGCAGCTACCATTCAAAGCAGGCTGGGGATTAGGCAAAGGTATGTGCTGAAAAGGCTTGCTGACAGCACGGCGACCATATGGCTCCATACTTGCCATGTGCCAAAGACTAGCCCAGCTAAATCAAACTGTAACAGAGAAGTGTAAGGATCCAGATGTTTCAATTCATGCAAGACAGCAAATCCCTTCCATTTAATGCCTTTTTCCTGTGAGCTGCTGGAAGGACTTCAGATATTAAGCCACTTGATCAGCATGCTTAAAGAAACAAATGCAAGATTGAAAGACTGTACTTGGAAACAGATGGGCAAGCTCTGAGCCACTGGATCCCTCAAATGTTGGATGCTCCAAATGGTCAGGAAACACAGATGAAGAGGAAAAAAAACCCTCATGTTCTGTATCAACATATTTTGGACCATCTCCTACATTAGATGACCACTTCTAGACACACAGATTCATAATTTATCTAATTTTAAAGAAACTAAACTATCTGACAGATGTGTAGAATACAGAGATATTCTACTTATTAAAAAACAAGTAGAAGACAGCAGAATGCCAACAGTTACGATTTTTTTTTCCACAATTTCTCCCTTCCCCCTATTTCCCAGTTTTGCTACTTGAAAAAAACAAACATATTCCTCAAATACTATATAAATCATATCCTGTAAATAACATACATAAACGTACTATGTAAATAAACCTAGCAGTCATAATTTTGTCAGCAATATTTTATAAAGAAATGCCTTCCAAAATTATTTGAAAGAAGAAAGTGTTGAGTCATTCTGTGTTCTTTTCCTGCAACAGTAGTGATTCAATCAAGTTAGGTCTGCATAAAAAATTATAAAATTGCATTAGAATTGCAATTCCAACCAAGACATACACTTACAAAAATGTTCATGTACTAGTAACAAATGTACTTAGCTTAGTATATTTGATTTTACTTAACCTAGTCTTTGATGATGGTTTAAAGTGACCACATCTTCTCTTGCCAATTGGAAAATTAGTTTTTTCCATTACAGCATGGCTTGAAAAGCTGCAGAATTTTGCATTTTGGAGAGCAGAAGCTTCCAAACAACAGCTTTTTTTTTAACATAATCACTTATATTTTCAAAGCATTTGGAAAACACAGTGCTGTACATGCTTCTGACTACTCCTATTCACAAGTTGTAAGGAGGAGCGTTCTGCTGTGAAACACGCTGCTGCTTTTCAGAGCTTCTTAAAAAATTAGGCTATTAATTTTTTAAGTGAAGCTATGAATAATGACTTCATTCTGAGCATTTCTGCACTGGCAGACATTAATGGCTTTTTTCACTCAGCCACCAATTATGAAGAAGTGATTAGCTACGCCTTACAAATATAATTAGCTGATTAAGAAAAAGGACAGAAGAGATCAAAGCTCTTGAAGCATATATCCTTGGATTGCAACAATCAATTCAGAGACTTAAGAGGATAAAACATTGCATTCACACAACATATGTAAGCTGTCGTCTCCTCTAACTGTGAAGTTGTCTCAACCACAAGAAAGAACGACCTTCATGAAAGGCTGAAGAAGGCTCTTTTCACTTTCTGAAAATGCCAAGAGCTTCTGAGCCTCCAGCAGTATGTGCTGTGGAAGACATGGCTTCCTTGCACTTCATTTCAAAAGAACAAACTCAGCATGGTCTTACACTTGATCAGAGCTTTCCATAGCTGGGCTTACCATCAATTATTTCCACCAGTCTCCATCACATGAGCCTCCAAGGGTTAGGTCTCACTGATTCATCCTGAAGAGTTTTGAGGCAGTACTTATTGACAAGGTTATGGAAAGGCAGCAGAAAATGCCTTTTCTCCTCTCAAACCTTCCAGAGTTCACCGGGTTAGTGTACTTCAGCTCCAGGACAATCACCAAGTCCACCATATCTCTAAGACAGTCTTGGTCCAAGACCAAGGCAGTGATACACAATCACACCTACAGCCATATCTCAACATCACAGAGATTCAGCTTGTCAATGGAAGAAAAAGCACTTTCCTCAGGGCTTACCCAAGATCATACCCAGAGCAAGGGTCTTCAGCGTAAAATTTTGCCACCTTCCTTCTGCAACAAATATAAAAATACATCCCTATAACCTTGTCTTCTCTAATATAAACAGACACCAACATGTAAATATGTATGCATGTAATTATTTGAAAAACTAAACAAAACACTCCCCCTCTCTTCCCGGGAAGGGGATCAAAGCAGCAGCATTTGACAGATGTTAGTCAAGTTGTTCAACGCATTCCTGAAAGCGCTTATGAACACCTCTAGAAACTCATATAAACAACGTATATATAACACATATTTCCTCCAAACCTACTGCCTCAGCTGCATATAAAACTGCTAAAATTGTTCCTGGTGCTGAGATGGTAGTGTGGTAAAGATCCATTGTTTTGCAAAGTTTACCTGAAAGCCTAAAAAAAAAAAAAAAAACCCAAAAACCATGGGAAGGAAGAAAAAGATGACATGCAGTAAAGACAAGCTCAAACAAGACACCTAGGAATATGCCGAGTTTCAACTTGCCAAGTTTCTAACACATTATGCCTCAGGGTTGAGATTAGATAGACACTTTATGAAGGAGATGGGTGTGATCAAGTCTTCACACGGTGCCTAGGGATCTGTGGTGCCTGGTAGCAACACCGTTTATGGGATCTTGCAGGTTCTTATGTTAGTCAGCTCTTCCACAGGTTAACCAGAATCCTTCCTACCTAACAGCACCACTGAGTTGCCAGTTTGGCTACTGCCCCACTCTGCTGACACAGTACTGTTGCTATAGCTCTGCTCCAGTACTGTTCCACTTAATTTCCCTATGAGAGTTCATGGCAGTGTGCATAGATGATCCTATTCCACAATTCAGTTACCATTATTCCTAAGTCCCCTACATTTCTCCCACATCTCCTGTTTATGGGCAAGTACTGGAAAGCACTCCTGTGGAAATATGATTGGCACTTTGCACTCTTTAACTGTAAAGCTCAGTTTCCCCCGTTTCCCTTCTTCCTTGCACACACTACTTCACTCGTCTTCACCCTTCTGCTCCTACAGTGATCCAGCTGCTGTGCAGATCCAGCACAGTCAGAGCAAACCAGAAATCTCTCATTGGAGAGAGGTTATGCACACTCATGCGTGTGCAAGATCCCAAAGCCTGTTGTATCATACCTTACCTAAGCCACCTAGACAAATCCCAAATCACAGAATCACAGAATCCTACGGGTTGGAAGGGACCTCGAAAGATCATCTAGTCCAACCCCCCCTGCTAGAGCAGGGCCACCTAGAGTACATCACATAGGAACATGTCCAGGCGGGTTTTGAATGTCTCCAGTGAAGGAGACTCCACGACCCCCCTGGGCAGCCTGTTCCAGGGCTCTGTCACCCTTACAGTAAAAAAATTTTTTCGAACATTCAACTTGAACCTCCTATGCTCCAATTTACACCCATTCCCCCTTGTCCTATCACTGGTCAAACATGGTAGGAGTAGCATAAAAACCCATGGTGAAAGGTGATTTTCACCACTTCCACTCTTTCGACTTCTTTCATGCTGGGTAACATTTCAGAAATATCTGTTTTGCTTACTGGGATCCCCTTGCAGAGTAGCATCCAGGCACATACCAGTGCAGTACCACAGCTAGCTACATACCAGACAGAAGAACTACAACTCACAAGCTGAAGAAACTTGTTGAAAAGGACTGTCTTATCTCTTGAATATATCAATTATGAAAACAAACTAGTTGGAGAGTTCATCTGGTGGTTGTATTCCATGGCATTTACACTTTTTTTTTAAAAACATAAAATCCCTGTGAAAACATGTATTTCCAAAAAACCAACACAGCATTACACTTGCATATGTGCCTAGTTTGTCTATGAGAAAAAGCACAAATGAAACAAATGAACACAGCTCCTTTGGAGCTCTCCTACAGGCTTGTGCCTCTTTAGACCTGGGTACACAGCAAGTTCTCAGCAGACAGAAACTTCTTAGTTTATACCTCAGCTTAAAAACAAAACAAAACAAAACAACCTCTTAAAATCAAAGGCATTTTATATTTTTTCATGATGCTGCTTTACACAAGTATCAGAATAATATTTTGCCTTTTTAGGAACGTAAGATTCCATTCACTCAACTGATCAAATATGAATTTCTGATCACAAAACCTTAAGTAATTACACACTATTACCCTATTGACTCCAAGCTGTCAATTTCTTAAGTATCATTTTGTTTTATTTCTCCCTTTTCTTTAGGGTAGAAGTATTTTGTGAAGTCTTATTAAGATTTGCATAGGTAGTATAATTATTATCTATTATCTATTCCCTAACATACTTCACAACAAAAAATACAGAAATTTTAGGTCACATATAAACAAGAGTTCTCTTATTAAAACACAGACAGCAAATTGATGGAATTTTAAGTGCTTTTTAGAAGAAACATAACCTGTTTTCCTAGAAAAATTTGCATTCTAGGTCAGTGAATCAAGAAATGCAGGCACCTCTAAATACCTTTAGCAAGTCCAGTCAAATTTAGGCTACTGATATTTGGGAACTCAAGCAATAAAGTACAAAAGTCAGACATTCCAGGATGCCCACAGTGAACACCACGTTCCTTCACATCTGATCCTGCACACACTGCCTTCCAAGAGTGACCATCATCATCAGAAAACCTCTTTTAGATAACATAGTAGCTGGAGCAAAGATGAGGAGGAGGACAACCCCGGCTACTGGTGTTTATTCAGTCAGGGAACACCATCTTTCCTATCTAGGAAAGTATCCTAGCTAGAGTATAATCTGGTTAACACCATTTGCTACAACCCCTCTCAATGTCAAGATACTATGAAGTAAGAAATGCAAGTATCAGTCAAGAAAATGTCATATAAGACACAAAACTGCAAGACAGAGGGAAACTCTTCATAGATTGGTACAAGCACTTACCTAGAAAATGGCAGGACCAGTATTCCAGATAGAGCTCCCTGGAACCAGCATCCATACCACAACAGATTATTACTGGGTTACCCTGACTCTCAAACAGCTGCTGGCATGTGGTGCACTTTGAAGAGAATTGGCAGAGGCTGGTCTCACACAGTACAGCCTCTACCCTACTAAGGAGGGCAATCACCTGGAGAGGTAAGCTCAGTCCTTTGCAAGCCCACAACCCAGAACTCTTCATTTCTTGGAGAAGCGCTCAGAGAACTTCTGTTAAGTAAAAAAGTCACTGGGGGCAGTAGCTCCTATTCAAATGGAATTATGTACAGACCTGGTCACATACAACTTTTTTAAAGTTTCTTCAGATAGTTGAAAGAATTCAGGTGTCCAGAATCCTGTATCTCAACGGGTCAGGGAGAGTGAAAAGAGGCTACAGACTTTTCTAAGCCTATGGTATAACTAATTTATTATGCCAGGGATCTTTCAGACTAATTAGGAGTGATTTTATGAATGAAGGTGCTAGACCTGGTAACCTGCAACATAACATTATGAATGTGTTAAGGACTTAAGAAAACTTAATATACTTAAGGCTACTTTAGGCATATGTAGATCTTACTGGCTACATCACATGCAGCTATGGTTCAAAGCCATCCCAAATCTTCTAGCTATGATCCCAGCAAGACAGCTTTTAAGCTGACTACTTCTGCAGACATAATGTGACAGTGGAGATACTTAGCCAAATAAACATAACTTGTATCAAAGATTTTGCTTGAGCAACACAGTGAGTGTAATGACAGAAACATGCAGAAGATAAAACATCACAAGGCTGACACACAGCACAGTCAGCAGTCTGGCAATAGTTAAAAAAGTTTCTGTGCAGGCGCTTTGCAGATGTAAGTTACTTCTGCCAGGATAAGCTTCAAGACTTCATCTTTATTGAAACTGGCTTTGCTGACATGTGCTTGAAAGCCGTTGTGTGTGTACTCTTCAAAAAAAAAGTGAAAAGAACAAAGGGAAACATGGAATAAGAGATGAAGTCTTATTTATTACATACTTACAGAGCTCAGGCTGCATAAACAAAATACATAGTCATGGTACATATGCATCCATCTCATTTTTCAAAAATACTTAAAGATCCCATACTGAAAATGTTTTTTTTTTCCCCTTTTCTCCCTCACGCCTGCTTCTTAGCCATCAAATTAATGAGAATCAACTGACTAAAATGCAAAAGGGCCAATATTCTCATTTCACTTGAGAATAAAATAACAGAAGCCTTTGCCTTGCAGTGCAATGAACAGAAAAACACTTGAGCCTTCCAGACAATGATGTGCTTACAGTTCCTCATATGATATTTTGGTCTTCAGCCTAAGCCCTTTTTACATGAACACAAGGTTTTTCACTGCTGTTTTGTTATTTGGAAAACCTACTACAGAAGCTTCAGCCTTGACTATAAGGCTTTGTCTCCTAGGTAATGTGAATTAACAACAGCTCTCTTTCCTCAAATGGATGAAATATTGTTTGGCTTTGGGTTTTTGGTTTTTTTTTTTTTGGTTGGTTGGTTGGTTGTTCTTGGTTTTTTTAATGGATTCAGGAATTCCATCTGGATTGCAGATTCTGTCCTGGTCATGTATTTTATGTACAATGATGAAGTGAAAAGATTAAATCAGCACACCCTATTTCAGTAACACAATGGTATTTTGCAAGAGATTGTGACAGACAGAATTAAAGAGGACTTGAGAAAAATCAGCCACTGTTGTTTTCTGAAGTTGGGCTCAAAACCAGAGGAGATGATATACAAATTTCCATAAAATTTAATATTACACAAATTAAAACCAACCCAAAACTGCCAGTATAAAGAACTGATTCTGAAAGGCTTGTTAAATAGGTATTAACCAGTATACATGGAGCTCTGGCCAACGTGGTGCCATTCCTATGTGAAGCTGAACTGATTGCACAAAGGGAGAGAAAAAATTTCCTCCACACAGAAAGAGCTACTTTTAGTGTTACTGCTCAGACCTATAAAAGACAGAAGCAGGTAAACCACTTCTGTGTATCAACAACATTGCCAAGAATCATAGCATTTTACACTACCTTGAGGAAGCTATTAGCATTAGTAAAGATGAGCAGTCAACTTACTCAGTAGGAAAGATTTGCATGAAGCGAGAGGGAGATGAAATGATCCATAGCTGTGCAATTGTGATCCATTCTACACACACTTTGTATTTTCTCCCAGCAGCCAGCAGAGTTCTTTGAACCAGCACAAACTAGTAGACAGTTGAGTGCACAGCTTGTTGCTTCTCTCCTCCTCTTGGGATTCCCAGGCATGGTGGAAAGAAGACGACAGAGATCCAAAACTTAAGAGATCCGTTGGCCTTATACCACTGCTCATACGCAAGGCTGTCGTGTTGGGAGTAACAGGTATCATCTAGCTTTATGAGACACTTTATATAGCATGTGAGCAGTGTTTAGTTATGGAACATAATGCTGCACTGTGTTAATTTAGGGAGCTCTATTTTTGGATAAAAACATTTGAAAGCAGCAGAAGACCATGACATCTGAAGGAACCTGCTGCACAGAAGTAAACTGTGAGGAAGAGTTTTTCCTTGATGAGCAAATAATGGCAATTTTTTTCTCGTAATTGAACTTCTGAAAGTACACATTGCCAAAACAATGATTGTGCCCTTCACTGTCCCAGTCCAGCTTTACTTATGTCGCACAAACAAGTCTTTTCTCACAGAGGTGTTAACTTTGAATAACAAGGATAAAGCTGTACCTGTAATCTTCTGTTCCTCATCATAACACTGTTAAAGATTAGTGAGGGTCCCATGACTATACCATGTGAAAAGCTGCAGACACTTGTCAGAGGGTACCCAGGGCTGTCTCCCTTCACTTCTCCCTGCCACCCACACCCACCACCACTTCGACAGTCCACAGGCATCTTCAGGTCCTCAAGCACAAACTACAGTCACCTGAGTGTAAAGCCCAAATAAATGCCAAACCTTTTTTAGATGAAAGTGCCAAAGAGGTTCTATGGTCTGTACTCTGGGCATGGTGATCTCAAAACCCTCCAGAAACTCAAGTCAATTGTGTGGTATATTTAAACTGAGAATAAATACTTTAAGAAAGAAATCTGGTTTCTCCCCTTGTCACCCTTTCAAATACTGTAACAATTATTTGGCAAAGCTGCTGCCATAGATAATGACATATATAACGTAAAAGTCAGCATTACTCATGTCTGCCAGCCTTGGATCACAATTCCAACTGCCAGTGCCATAGGACTGTGAAATGCATTTGCTGCACTAGGTTACCCACAAGATGGTCATCTGAAATGCGCACAACTCACTGTAGTCAACCACGTGCAGTTAACATTTGTTAAACATCTGATAAAGCACTGAAACAAATTACCTTCTTTATTTAGCAACACGCCTTGAGAACAGATTTTCTCCTGATTTAATGGGACAGTTCTGTCCATTATCCCATTAGCTACGCATTGCTAAAAACACCCCAGGCATCACACTGCCAAACGACCAACTGAAGCTATTAAAGGCTCTTCAAACAACACCAGTTCTTCTGCTCTTGATTATTGAAAAATGGTCTCATAAAATACTACGCATTAGTCCAGATCACCAAATGAGTGAAAAGCAAGCAATAAGAAGTCGTCCCACTTCCTACCAACTTCTTGCCACAACTCATATTCTATGCATCCGCCAACATTTTTGAAACAGTTACATCATCAAACTTATTTCCTCACAGCAAAAGCTTTCACACTGATCATCAAACCACAGTAGTGATGGCAAGGGCATCCTGCTGCAAGAACACATCAATAGCAATGTATGGGCAAGGAAAAATTCCAGCTTTTTGTCTCCAGCTGCTTCCTAGATCTAGCATGGAGGAAAACCCACTTATTTACATTTCATTTAGACAGTCCTTATGTCAATATTTCCCTCTCCTATTTTTATTTTAGTCTAACAAATTTGTAAACACTGAAACACTCAGTAGACTATTTGGCCTAACTCTGACCATTTTTAAATATACAAATATACAAAAAAAAATAGATACAAAGCTGTTGTATTTTAGTATGGTGAAAAAGGTGCCCCATTCAGAGCTGTAGGAATACTTAGGCTTGGTTGATCTACAGTTTACCACAGAACCGAAATCTGTGTGTTCTCAGTATCAATTTAAATATCAGCATGATTTCATGCAGTCAGAATTTTCAACAGATATAACAAGCTTCAGTTATGGTGACATTTTGAGAAATGACCTCATGTTTAATAAATGGTGGTATCTTTATTCTTCCTCCAAAACCACCCCATTTTGTCTTAAATATCAAAGCATTGTAGAAGAACAGGAAAAATAAGGCAGTGTTGAGCAAATGCATAAAATTATATATCTGGTTAATCTTTAGAAAATAAAACGTGTTAAGTGAAATAGTAATATCAGACAAAAATAAAGTTTTAGTTTTTTTCAGCATAGGATTGCTAACCAAGACCATAAGTTTTCCTTTACAAGAAAATATAATAATTTGTTATCATACGCTGCTTTAGGGTCCCAACATTAAGAGCAATGCCAGCATTCAAACATTCTTGGCTTATGTTCCTAGTCCTCAGCATTGATATAATGCAAGTAGCCAGCAGCAGCACTCCACGTTTGTCTTCCAATCCACTTGTTTCATGTGTCTTTGTTTAAAACCCTGTCCAACTGGCAAGGTCATACCATATAAAGCCTCCTCTAAACCCAAGGCTGGAGTGATGTATCCTAAACAAACCCAGCAGCTATCGGTACAAGCTGTCATTCAGAGAGCTGTATCCAAACTGCAATATGAAATGCCATTTTGACAGCACCCTAAGGAGTCTATTTCAGGGACTATTTGAAACTGCTCCTTTGGGACCTCTTAAAGAGATAATTATGGTTAAACATGTAGACTAGGCAGTAGCATATTCTTTAGCCTGAGTTATTACTATTTCTTTTTAATTATAGTTATTTTATGGGGAAAAAAAAGCCCTGCATAAAACATAGGAATAAACCTTAAAATTTCCACTCTAGCGTGTTAAAGACTAAGAAGGAGCTGTGTTAGTCCCCGTGAGAAACCAGATGATCTACTTCTTGATCATATAGCAGAAGGTACTTTCTCCAATTGCTCTGGAAGTTTCACAACACTGTTTACCAGCAAAGCTTCTCTGCAGTGTCCCAGTCACAACAGTAATACCCCCTACACAGTGCAAAATCAATTTCACTACACCTGTGAATTTCCATAAATTCTTTCTCAACTTAATGAAAAGAAATGCAAAATCCCTCTCTTGTGTGCTATTTCAGAGTCTACACTGTTGCTTTGCTTAAATCAGCTTAATCCCAAAACCAATACGTTTATTAGTAGCTGAAAATATCCATCATACAACTTCGTACCTGAGAAATGCTCAAGCAAAACAGTGCATAGGAATCATGTTTAGACACAGCAAGAGGAAAATGACAATGCACCTGGTGTAAAAAAACATCAAATCCTTGATTAATCTGATACTATAACAGACTAATCCACAAGTGTGTTTCTTTGTTTCTTACCTCAATAATCTTGTCATGAATTTGCAGGCCTTCTGCTTTGTCTGCCGGTCCATTTTCCAAAATTTTTGACACATAAATTCCCTCAGCAGTTTCTTCCTGAATATTCTGTACCAGGCAATAGGGAAGTTGCAAAAAGGGACACATTAGTACAAGAAACAAGACAGTGATAAAATAGGCAGCAATGAAAAATGCAAATCCACCTTAAATATGCAGCTCACTCCTACCTAAGATTTAAGGTCCTTGGGATTTTTTTTTTTTCAATTTGCTCAACACAAACTAGTCATTAATCAAAAGGACAGAATTAACGAACTATTCCAGCATTTTTAATAAGATTATCAATTTACTTCTGGTTATTTTAGTCCAAGTGAGACAAAGGATGCAATGGTAATCAAATCCCAACTAAAATATTTAAAGTAGACCTCAAACTTCATAGTAGACAGTGACTAGTACATAAATTCACAGAGGAAGATGTTCATAAAAATGGATGCACAAGTGTATCTCTCAGGAGGGAAAAGGGCTCTTGCAGTACTGTGGCTTGTAAACTTTTTTTCTGCATTTGAAAATAAAACTCTAAGGAACAAAGTGACATTAGTTAGCTGGCACATAACAGTGATAGGATTTGATTGGAATTGGTTAACCTCATAAACCTCATAAATCCTATTCACATGGGAGATTGAGAACTTGCTCAACTGTGAAATCCATACAGATCAGCTGTGGACAAAAAGAGAACCCGCTTCCAGTTGATCTCTACACATTGCTGAGTACAACTCACATGGAGGTCAAATTTAAAGCAGTTATCTACCACAGCTGGAATGATATACCTGATGTTGTTGCACATGCTAAAATGACCTAATTTCATCACGTAATAGCTTAAAATAGTTTTAAATCATTATTAATAAAGAATGCCAAGCAGATACTGCCTATTTAGAGTACTTTTAAATATTCATATAAATAATAACCTAGACAGCAATAAACGAAGGACTGTTTTTCCCAGATGACTTATGCTTTGGATAGTTTATGTCACGCTTATTATTCTATGACTGGTGAATCCCTGACAAACAGCACATTTCACATATGTACAGATTTCTAGGTCTAGGTCCTATACACTCACAGGGAAAATATTTTATGTTTTTCTACTAAGAAAATGATACAGCCATAACAAAAAATGGAGCCACTGTCAAACATGCTTTACAGTGACAACTGTCCTATGGAGACTCAGTCCAGGCAGATTTCAGGTTAACAAGTATTTCTTCAGCACAATGCTAGTCAGTTCAGCACAATGCTAGTCAGTTCATGATTTCATAAACTCCTTCCCCCCCCACCCGACTTTGTCACAGAGGTGTCAGGCAAGAAGCAAAAGGGAAACTTAACAGCTCCAGCATTATTTTGAAATGATGAACAAACAGACCTTCACCGAGTTCTCACCTAAGCAGTGAGAAACAAAACTGATAAAAGAAGCATAGTAGCCATTAATGAAAATGCAGCAGGGACATTGTTTGTTTTCCCCTTAAGATAACAAAAGGCTAGATTACAATACCTTTGCCCACATAAATATGTATATTTTTCCATAAGAAATTTCACTGGCTTTTTCAAGAGTAATGTATGACCCAGTAAGAAAATGGGTATTTCAGCCTGAGTTGTGGTCCCCATTGGTAGCACATGCTGGTATCCACCAGCCCTGATAGAAAAATGCAGCATGTGGTATGCTGCAGTCTAGCACCTTGTCCCAGAGTCCACAGACTGCACGGCTGCAGCTGGAGGGGAGCTAGGTCATTACATTATTGGTGTAACAGACCGAGTGTGTGGAAGACCCAAGCTGTGCCCACAGCAGACACCTCCTTCCAGCCCAGCTTTGCCATGGTGTCCCCAGTGGGGACAGCCTCTGCAGCCTGCTCTGTGGGACAGTCCCTGCAGCCAGCCAGAGCTGGGGCTCAGGACAAAAGTGGGGATCAAAGCAGGCTGGCCCCATCAGAATAATGAATCACCTCCCAGAAACACACACTTATGTGAAATGAGTCCTTTCTTGACAAAACAGAAGACAAGCTTGTGGTGAGTCATTCCTTTCCTCTTCTCCTCCCTCAAGCTGGAAGGAGAACAGTGGGAAAGCCTATTATGGACTGAAGTGAAACACAACCAGTGGAAACTATGTGTGTACTTTCCCCAAGTCACCAAGACGCACCTGCTTTCCAATGGGAAAAACCTGCACTGAACTCATAAACCACAAATAACATGTGGTGAAGGAACACATTCCCACTTAGGTGACTAACATGACAATGCTCTTCTGCTCTTCTGCTGCAAGAGCCAACACTTCACCCAAGGGCACTTTTTCCATGAACAACCTGAATGTACAAATCATTTTCATGAACTCTTTCTGCTTTGTTACCAAACAATTCCTGTACCAGTATTTAAGTCTTTGAACAGTTTTTAATTTTTCATATTTGAGTCAAGTCAATGCTTTTTTCTTGTTACAACCTTTCGCTCCAGATACATCGACTGAGACCTCATACTGATACCAGGGAACTACCAATCAAACATCTGAACTACCAATCAAACATCAAACACAGTTATCACATGAGAAAAAAATCAAAACAGAATTTCCAAATTAAACTTCAAAAACTCAAAAAGCCCTGAGATCCAACTCTGCCGCACAGCTTCACCAACTTCTCCATCTCCAACTATCAGTGTTAAAGGAAGACCATGACCATCTCCTTCTCTCCAGTCAGCAGTTCTCTCCACAAACAGTGCTATGAACCTTCATATATTTACCACTTACTCCTTAAACTTCCAGAATATTTATTCAACAAGCCTAGCAGTTTTTAATATGAAAAACTGTTCCAGTACGCACTGTCGGCATGTAAGTACTTCAGAGAAGCTCGGCTGCCATCCAAAGAAAGCTGAACACCATGCTGCCTTTTCTCTGTACTTTTCCTACAGCTGTAGAAAACAGAAGTCAAACTGCAATCCAAACTAAAGATTGTCTAGACTTTGTTACTGGTGTACTCAAAATATGGATGTGTATTTTATCTTACAGACACCTGTTGTCTCATCCTTCCACTAGAAAATCTAAGAATCTCTTGCTTTGGATTTACAGCACCAACATTTGATAAGTGATGGTCTTCCTATTTACCCACAGGGAACGGTAATTCTGCAGCACATACAGTGAACTTCTTAGGCTAATGGGAACAGACTCTTTGGCACCACTAAATACAGCTTTAGAGCAGAAGATTGCCAAACTAATATACAGGGTCCCATTCCCCTTCTCAATAACAGTAGAAGGTTACAGTTCTCCCACTTAACAAGAACCTGATCAGTGCATAATAATTACCAAGCCTTTTTAATCAACTATTAATTTTCCAGTTTAGCAGGTTTCTTTACCCTTCATATGTAATGACAGCCCTGATTAATGCTTTTGGAAGGATGAAGTTAAAAAAACCCAAGCATATTCTTATGCTTATTCTAGGGGGGGTGTTAGTGAACCTTATGCATATTCTATGGTTTCTAATGAACTTTCTACATCTAGACTGATGATACTAGATTGATTTAAGACACAAGATCACTGTAAACTTTCAAATCACAAAGAAAGAAAAATTGAAAGCAGGCATGAAAGAGCAGGACATGTGCTTAAACTATCTGAGCTACAGAAGCAAACTTTCATCTCTCCTTTAAATTAATAATAAAAAAAAAACCCAAACCAAAAAACCCTCTTTCTAAAAATTCCAATGGCCTAATCCTGCAACAATGACTCTTATAAGCAGTCCCAGAGATTTCCATTGAGCAGTTTGCCTGAATACATATTACTCACATGGGAACCAAGTGCACATCAGCCCAAAGCTTTAAAGCAAAAACAATGGGTACACCTTTCCTGAAAATGAGAATAAACCAATTCTCACAAGACTGTGGCTTCAAAATAGTTACTCAAATGACACCTGACAATATGCAATTCTTCTATCTATGAAGCTGTTTCCATATCTACTGTCATTGAAAGTAACACTTATATTACTAACGGTGTGTATAGTAACAGAAAGTATGGTCCAAATAACCTACAGTTACTTTTCTCTTTACCTGATTGGGTCGTCCTCCTATAATATTGAATCCCAAGGTATCATTTTCTCGGTGCAGCATGATCGTTAATGGTTTGGCTTCTCCTTCCTAAGAAGCAAGATGTGAAATACTGTTAAAGAGTACAGTCTCAAAAAGAAGATCTTAAGTGAAAGCAGTAACGTACAAATGGTTTTCATCTGGAGAACACAAAGATAAGGCTTAAAGGAAAATCAGTCTGAAAAGATAACTAAATACTCTGAATTGGAAAAAAAAAAGGAAAAGTCACATGCCAGTGAGAAGTAATAGGTAACACCTGATTATCTTCAGTGCTGAAATGCAGGTTTTTGATAGCAGCAATGCTCAGCATCACTAAGAAAAAAATCATAGCTCCAAATGTCTGGAAATCTCAGAAAAAAAAAAAAAAGAGA
>VWZY01000119.1:10292-24663 GCA_013399075.1 Chloroceryle aenea
TGCTTTCTTTTATTTCTCAGTTTCTTAAATATACTTTTAAAAAATCCTAATCAGCTAGAGAGTTTTATTGACTATTCAGTTCTCTTGCAGACTTCAGAAGAGAAGCAGGAGATTAAAAACATATTTACAATGAAACTGATCCATTTTAAAATCAGCCAAAACTGATTTGAATCAGTAAAGCACATCATAATTCTAACTAAGAAAATACTCTTAATATAAGTAGCAATAAATTTCCATAGATTACAGCAGCTTTCAGTGAAGATGAGTTATTCCAATACAAGTAATACATAATCATGTTCTCAATATAGAGGAGTTTATTTTTTTCTCCTATTCCTAGGTAAGAACATGCCAATACCTAATTTATTCAAACAAAAAGGCAAACCTATGAACTCTGACTTTTTGTTTACTACAGAATGTCATGGGTACCATTTATAACAATGAAATGAAGTATCAGAGATCTCTAAATGCAAGAAAATTAATATCCAGAGACAAACTCCTTACTTTGTTCTTATATATTTAATTATACTGAGTGCAAATCAGTAGTGCAACTTGGATCAAAATTTGTCCTTTACAGATTAAGAGCCCACTGAGTTTATGCTATTTGTCATGGCAATTCATGCTGGGAAAGGTCAATGGCATTCTTCATATATCCAAAAAGTGTATGGGAAATACAAATTAAATATAAATATGCTAAACTGGTCTTACTGTGTGACTGGGTGGAATAAAAATCTACTCTTCCTGAGGTTAAACTTGTCATTTAGAAAGATACTTTTAATTCACAGTGATGTAAATTAGTGGCAAATATAAAGTTAAAAATAACTATTGAGATCAACTGACATGATACTTTGCTATAGTTACTAAATATAATGCTACTTCTCTGAATTTTTCCATCTCCTTCTTTTCACCCTTCCATATTATTATTTGTTTACCTGTTTGGGAGGAAAATATCTTTTCCCCTACACATAAATTTTTTCTGCTTTTCACAGCAGTGAGTTTCTCTTGTACATCACAAGCTTACAGAATGGTAACATTCCCAAAATATCTAGGAAAAAAGATTCATCTGATTTACTTCTTAAACATGGACTTGTGGTGTTTTGCTGTGTATTGGTATATTCTTTTGGAAAGTATTATACTGACCCTTTTACCAGGTAAGGTTCTGTAATTTGGTTCTGGTTCAATTGCTGTATCTTAGACCGTGTTTCATATTTTGTTTCAGAAATGTGTGTTTATTGGGAGGAAAGGTGTGGGGTGAGTCTTTTTTTTGGAGACAAGTGACTTATTTTAATAAGAATTTGTGAGCGCAGTCCCAAACATATCTTGTGGAAGCATCACTCATTAAATTAAATTTAATCATATCAGCCTTAAAATAAAGACTTGCACGATGAAAGATAATTTCCCTGATCCTTTTTGAAGGCAAGTATTCTGGAAGAAAACAAGCATAGGGATGTGAATGCAACAGTATACTGTTAGAGCTAGAGGTTACTTGAGCCAGAAAAGAAGTATCTCATCTGTAAATGAGCATCATGACAGTAAAGCTAGTCAAAGATCAGCTAAACCAAAATTAAATCATTTGAGGCACCTGAGCTGCCTATGTGTTATGTCTGTGTGACTGTCCACAGTCTAACTAGCTAACAGTCAGCACTATATCTGGACCAACAAGTCACTTCTGTAAACTTCATCAGCTCTTACTAATGCAGGTTTCTGACTTGGGCACTAGATGCTTGTGAAGGCAAGGTAAAACAAGCACAGTCCTGTGACCCTGAACTTCAAGGTCAATACAGGGCCTGTGGCCTTATACCAGACATAGTAGAAGGCATATATACTATAATTTTAGCCTGACCTAGCTGTCATGAAATCTCAAAGGGAAAAACAAAAGCTTATTGCACATGCAGTGTTTTCATTAAAAAAAACCCAAACAACAAAGCCCTGTCTTAGAAATAAGAATAATTTAAAAAGCTAATAAATAATATTGATTAGGATTATTGTGCTATTTCCCGTGACAACTGTAAAGAAAGGAGTCTTGACAGTTTTCCCCTATGAACCTGTTGACATATGCAGACACTTTCTTGCCTCGTGAGGAAATAAAAGATTAGATTTGGAAAAAATCACAAATATATGTACTTTGGCAAGACAAATGCAAAAATAAAGCCATTGTTTGGTGACAGATGATTAAAAGAAGAAGGGCTGGAAAAATTGTGTGCAAAGGCAGCCTCATTGCTGAGGTGAATGAAATTGAAGTAATAGATAAGAAAGTACTGAAAAATGTATTGGTTGAGGTGTGAGTTTTTTGTTTGTTTTCGTATTGCTTTGTTTCCCTTCCTACCTCGTCCTCTTAATCTCTTTGCATTTCAGGATTCTGAAAGGTGTGAGATTCTGAAAATAAATGATGGTTTGGTTTAAAAAGTTCTGTCTAACTCTGCTTTCACTTAAATTGTACAACTCTGTAGGTACATTGTAGGCACCTGAAAAAAAATTTGTAACAGTGAGAAGGAAACTGCATAGGATTCCTGATTAACAATGAAAATTTGAGAAAATCCTTTATTTTTGAGTATAAAGTGCTTTGAGACTAAGTCCCTGAGGAATACTTGATTCTTTAGTTTTATGTAGTGAAACAGATCAGAACTGTACTTAACAAGCAGAATTGCATTTCAATTGCTTTAGAAAAAAAAAAGAAAGTCAGCTTTGATCTCTTTATTGCTTGTAATTTAATGAGTTCAGAAGTGAAACAGTTCAAGTACAAAACAGAATGCTGAGATTTGCATTGTATAAGATATAGAATATATACCTTGTGGGAAAGCCAAGGGCGAGTGTGCTTTCTAAAATCTGAAATCTAATTTGCTGCAATGTAGTCTGGGCTTCTTTGTGAAAATTCTGAGTTTAGTCAAATTTGTGCAGGAGTACTGCAGGAGTACTGCACTTTTTTGTTTATGATTATGTAATGCAGAAAGAATCTACAATAAAAAAGTATGACCTTCAAATATATTAACTTCATACTGCATTTCAATAAATCTTCTACATTAAGGAAATGGAATAAAAAGATAATAGATTTATACATCTGGTACCTGAGTAGTGCTTGAATTAATTGAATTGACAAATTCATTGAATCAGCATTCAGCTTTTTTTACTGAATTACCATAGGCAAAGTGAATGAGGAGAAATATTACATATCTTTAAACAGTTTCAGTTATAGTTTCTTAAATTAGTGGAATAACTTGACTTCTTACATTGTTTTTTGCTGTAAGTTCAAATGGAAATATTTGTAATAAGATAGCCATGATAACACTAACAATTATGTGTGGAAAACACTTCTGAAGAATTACATTTGATAGAAAACTAGATTTAGTACAGAATCCTAATAGCTACGTGCCTGAAAGCCTATAAAGTCTAATACTATGTTATCTGTTGACTAAACTGTATTATGGCTGATAACACGATTTTATTTTAGTTCCTTTTATTAAAAAACAACCATCCAACAACAACAACAACAACAACAACACAAACGAACAAACAAACAAACAAAACCAACAACAAAACAAACAAACAAACAAACAAACAAACAAAACCACAAGCATTTTCATTTTCTTTAAGGTAATTTCTTGGGTTAGTAAACCTTTATTAAGAATGTAAATCTCACACAGATTATCTGGACTCATATATTCTTGAAGCTAGTCTCATCTTCCAAATCAAACTGGGAAAATATCTCAAGACTTTTTGTTGTATGCTGCTGTACAAGAAGAATATGAAGCACCTGATGTTTGTATCTATTCATCTAGTGTGCTGACTGTTCAGTCTGCATCATAGTAAATTCTGTTCTTGCTACATAAACAGCTTCAATAACATTTAATCATATTACTCTCAAGTGAAGCCACAAAAAAGATTTTGAAAACAGTCCATGATATCTACTATATTAGGAGATGAGATTGAAAATGAACCCTTTCTTTAGGACAGAAGAAAGCAAGACAATGAATAGGAGGTATGAAATCCAAAATTGTTGCTGCATAGTCAGGATTCAGGCTGAAGTTGGAAGGGACCTCTGGAGGTCATCTAGACCAAATCCCCTGCTCAGTTAGGATGACCTAGACAGATGGGCCCCACTAAGGCCCATGCCTAGTTGGCTTTTGAAAATCTCCAAGGATGGGCATCCTACAACATCTCTAGGCAATCTTTTCCAGTGTTTGGTCATGCCCACAGTGAAAAAAACTTCCATGTTCAGAAGGACCTTTTTGTGTTTCAGTTTGTGCCCATTGCCCTCTGGTCTTGTCATTGAACATAACTGGAAAAAGACTGACTCCATCTTCTTTGCACGTTCCCTTCAAATATTTATATATGTTCATAGGATCTATCCTGAGCCTTCTCTCTGCTAGACTAAACTCTATCATCCAGATAACTAATAAGGGTGTGGTCAGTGGGATGGAGTGTAGTTGGAGGTGTGTAACTAATGGGGTCCCACAGGGGTTCATGCTGGGACCAGTTCTGTTCAACATATTCATCAATGACTTGGATGAGGGCACAGAGTGCACTGTCAGCAAGTTTGCTGATGACACCAAACTGGGTGGAGTGGCTGACACACCAGCAGGCTGTGCTGCCATCCAGCAAGACTTGGATAGGCTGGAGGGTTGGGCAGGAAGAAATGTAGTGAAATTCAACAAGGGCAAGTGTAGAGTCTTGCTCCTGGGAGAGCACAACCCCAGGTATCAATATAGGCTGGGGACTGATCTGTTGGAAGGCAGCGAAGGGGAAAAGGATCTGGGGGTTCTGTTTGACGGGTGGCTGTAGGGGAAATTATTACAAATTATTGAGGGCTACATGTGAAGTAAGTATATTTTTCAGTTCCCTGTTGAAAGAGTAAATAAAATATATTTGAACAGGTTTTACTCCATATCACAACTTTCATGTGACTGGTGTGTGGATAACACATACAGTTTCCCAGTTCTTGAAAACAGAAAATAACCATGCTGATTACTGACTTATAGTGCTGTAGCTTTTGTCAGTTAAGATTCCTGGATTCATTCACAAACAGAGACCGTAGGATATCTGATACCAAAGAATGCCAGAAAGCAGGCAGAGACCTTTATACTTAAGGTTATTGAATAAATTAGCATTTTTCTAGACATACTTATTGTTAAAATAGGTCTGCTTCAGAGGGAAAGATAAGGAAGACAGCCTTATTTTTTTTTAAATGTAGATCTTTTATTTACCTTTATGAGTTGTTGCTGGACCTGTAAAAAAATAAAAAAAAAAATTAAAAATCAATAAATTAATCTATGATGTATGAAGCTGAAAAATGAGACCCACCTATATGATTTTTGAAAACTGATTTATGCCATCCTTTAGGTGGTGATTCAAATTGTTTTAATAGTACAACCATGCTTTAACCAGGGTCTATTTATGCACAGTTAAGGATTTCTGAAACCAAATCAGGATGTATCAGCAATGTCCTTTCCTGGTAACATATCTTTCTTTTCTTCTGAACAAGCCTATCACAATATTTGTCCAAACAAATGTGAAATCAGAGCACACCTGATACATGAAGCCAGATTTCACTAGCATACTTCAGGAGCACACTTGGAGAGCTAAAGAGAACAGTAAGCATTAAATAAGTATGATCTAAGCAGAGACTTATTAGCATGCTGAAGCTGTATATACAGTTATATTTCTCATATTTTCTTTTTTCCCCTGTTTTTTTTTTTTTTTTTCCTCTTTGAAAGGATCTGTGATTTCTGCAGCTATCTTACCTGCTGTATGCTTCACAGAATTTCTTGTTTATGAACACTGAAGCTGGCCCTAGGGTTACAAGTTAATATACAGTTACTAGAGAAATTTCTGGATTTGCTCTTTCTTTCTCCCAGGAGTAATTATAAGCAGTTTGGTCACCACTATGATTATAATAATACAGGCCTGTAGTAGTGAAATTAAGTACAATTTATTTTAATAGCTGCTCAAGCAGTTTCCAGTCTTTTCAGTGATTATCTTGTCATATTTTTAACTTTACACATCTCAATATTAAAAAATAGGACAATTTATTTAAGAAACTACACTGTACCCAACTGCAGCATATACGAATGATGAGTATTCACTCAGACATGAGGTTTAAGGATAGAACTGATTGCCACACAAAAGAAGACAGAGCTTTTACTCTGGAAATAGAATCAAGCCAGCCTTAAAATGCAAGACCTCTAAAGATTAAGCTGTCTAGCTTAATCAAAGAGAAGACCAAGGGATAAATTCTAAATGAATATATCTATATATATACACACAACTATAATAGGTAGCAGGGGACAACTGTTTAACTTTGAAGACAAAATGGTGATACAAATCAAGTAATTAAGAGACAACTTTTAGACAAGTACAGTATTGGAAACAGAGGTGAAAGTTCTAGTTGTGAGATACTTAAATATTGCCAGAGAAGGGAACTTACAATCAGTTGATAACACAAATATTTCAAAGTTATACTTCATTCACAAAAAAATTTATAACCTCTGTACATGGTTTTAATGGATATATGGCTGCTTTGGTTCATCTGGACCATGACATTTTTTAATCTCTGATTCACTATTTTCATCATCTTTTAAGACTACTGGGGAAAACAAAATTTAATGCATTGACATTTTCAAGTTTTTTGTACTTATATCTATACATTAGACTAGTAATAAAATAAAATTTCATGCTTTGGTGCCTTAGCCAGTCATCAGCAAAGTGAAAGAGTACCTTGTCTTGATAAGCAATTATTTAGATTTATTTTTACTCCTTACCCACTGAAGAATCAGATGCTAGGTGTAGCTCTAGACTGGAAGAAAAGACAGATACAAAGACACTTACCAAATATTTCCTCAGTGTATTTGCTGACCTGTTCAAGGTCATGCTGATCACCAGATATTTATTCAAGTAGGAAATATTCCCTGTTCAGGCTGATGGGGAGCTGGAAGTCTTTTGCCAGCTTCTTATTTTTCGCTACAGCAAAGTGAGTAGATGGAGTTCCTGAAATGTCATAATGAAAAAATTAATTTTAATCTTCTAAATTTTATGGTTAGAATAAATCATTCCTTGACAAGAAGTGTCAAAACAGAGCTCATTTTTATTTGGATTTTCTGGATATATTTCAGATAATAAAATCCTACCATCATTAAAATCCTGGAGCAGAGGAGCACACGTCTGTCCTCCCTTGATGCCATGACAGGGGGAAATGCATTCTATTGTTACACCTAAGAGCTGTAAGAAAAGAAAGTTATCAAAGTTTGCATTCAGTATCAGTACTCAGATCAAAAGGCTGACCACTGTGGTGGCTGACCTTAGAAATCTGCCAGTTGCCCACCCAGCCATTCTCTCACTCTCCCTACTTAATAGGACAGAGGAAGAAAGTAAGACGGAAAAGCTTGTCATCTGTTAAAGTCTCTGTACTGTTTATGGGGATATACTGGAAAAAGACATGCTACTGTAAAAGAGATTCCTTATGATTCTTTCCACAAAGAAAATAAAGAACATGTTATATGACTTTCCGCTGATGACTACAATTTTTTTTATAAAGGAACAGTCACAGGTAATATAAAGCAGCAATAGGTATCACGAATTACAATGTTCTGTAATGCAAAAATCTTAAGCTAATGCTATCAATAAAAATTCTGAAATTCATTTTACATATACAATATTGTCAGCCAAAAATATATTGTTACATACATAAAAAAAGGACTATGGTGCTCAAGTCCTAACAGAAATTAAGTGTATGTTAATACTTTTCTTTCTTATGAAAGAAAAATTTGATGCTTGTGGTGTCATTACATTATTGATAAAAATTCATAAATTTAATCTACACAAACATTTAAGAACTAAAAAGCCTTCATTTTAGACCATGATTTTCTTCTTTTTTTTTTTTTCTTCTCATATTCTTGTTTTGTTTTGTTTTGTTTTGTCTTGGTTTTTAAATTTTATTACTAGATATATAGGAAATGATCCAATGACAAATGTTTTGATACTTCCAACTAAAGAGAAAATAAGCTCTCAAATACATAAAAAGTAATAAATACTCTATAACTAGGAAAGAAAAAATTACTCTTAATGTGCCACTTTCAGCAACAGTAACAAGATAAGATATGTATTCCTATTATTTGGTTTATTTTTTTAAAATTGACACTATTTGTTCTATTAATTTGAAACTGGTTGCCTATGACTAATAAAGAATAACAGAAATGTGAACTGTCTCCACATAAACATATCTAGAGATCACAAACACGGATAAAAGATGCAGAGTAAATGTAGTTTTAAAGTTAGAAAGACTTATTTAACTGTAAACATGGATGAATTTTTAAAACAGACAAACTACATAATGTAAGGTCATATCCCACATGTGTGAATGAAAGGTAATAGAAAAGGGATTTCATTTTTTTAAAGGGAATTCAACAACATCATATATAGCCATCCTTTCTGTCCATAGAAATTATCAAAAGCATAGTGAACTCTGTGTTATTGTTACTATTTACAGAAGCTGAAAATCTATCATGTCACTTTTACAAATAATTTTCCTTTTAATTTAATTTATACTACTAGGAACAACTTTGGAACCATTTCCAATCTTCATGTAAACATTCTTTAGTTAATAATGGTCACTGCTGTATTTCTTCTGTGATGGTTGAGGCAGGATTTTGGATTATCTCTTGTGATTTTTATAAGTAATTTTCCAGTATCCCACGTGACATCTAGCATACCTGAAATTTTCCTTCCCCATATTCTTTTGGCCTGAACAATGACCACTGTGTTAACATCTTGACATTTTTACATTTTTTTCCAGTTCTATCAACAGAGAAATTTCTCCTCTGCACAAGCCTTCCTTTAGTGTCTAGCTTGTCTTTGTTCAGCAGCACCATATGTCTGAATTTAATAAATTATAATTAATTGTGACCAGAAGCATATAAGTTAGTATCAATGCTGAAGCTTAACCTTTTTCTACTATTGTGAGCTATATATTGGCATCCATCTTTACTAGTCCATTTTCTGAGAAAATGTAAATGGTTTAGCCCTCCTGGCAGGGAATTGCAGCATGCATAATAGAAGAGAAAAACAATAATGCATAGTGCTCCTGTAGTGGCTAACAGGAGAAGCAAACTGCCCAAAGCTTCATGCTTATCTGCTGCTTTCATTTGGGAGCCAAATGATGTTTCCTTCTGTTCCCAACTGATAACAAGTAAAAAAATACAGACAAAAATAACTTTGGACCAACTACATTCCTATCAGAAAAGAGAAAAACAAATTGCTGGGCTGATTGTCAAGAGGGTAGTGTTAAGTGTTCATAGGTCTGCTGAAACTGAAATGTGTGAAGTCAGAGGCTAAGGGAAAGGAAGACTGAATTCTAGGGAACAAGAGGAAGAGAAAACCCAAGAAAGGACATAAGAAAAGATGAACTACATTGAAAGAAAGCACAACAATTTAAGAAGAGAGAAGAGATTATCAGAGAATGAAGTTAGTTGCTTCATTGGAATGGAAAATGTACACCCAGTTTGTTTCCCTACACAAGGCTAAGTGTAGGAGGAAAATCTCATGGTGTTGCTGCTACACAGGTTTGTTCTCTGATTTCACATTAAATGTAATGACAGTGATTTCAAATCCTTCGTCTCTGATTATAATTCAGTCTTTAGTTAATTGTCATGAGTCTCCTGTGCTCTTCTGCCTTTGGGTATTCGAGGATAGAGTTTTTTTTTTTAATTTACCATTAGAATAATTTCTCAAAAAAAATACTAATCAGTTGCAAAACACAGCTTGTGAGGTTATAAACAACAAAGAGAGCTTATGGTTTACGCACTTCAAAAAAATGTCAATTTCTTTTCCACATTCCACATATTTTTCTTTACAGTCTAAACAGGGAGACACACTTAGATTTGTCTGTTCTTTTTGAAAGATTGTGAGTGAATTAAATTTTTCTGTCCTTAAGAGGATTTATGTGTATGAATAACTTTCCCTAAAACCTGTACTGAAGGAAAAAATAGAAAAGGGCTTCTGAGACATTGAATCTACTTATTGTGTCAGTCTGCTCCTGCGGAGTGTTTATGGAATAATGTAGGATTTGTATTCCATGGAATAATATTAACTTCCTCTAAGATAAGGAATTTGGTTCTTTGTGTTAGAATTAGAACACGGTAAACGAAGTCTTCATTTGTTAGGAAATTGCATCATAAAATTTGATAGGGTTAATTTAATTGTTTATAATGAATGAATCCTTTACCTTCTAGAAGACAGTAGAAGTGTTATTGAAATGTTTTAGTGTTCAGATCATAGTTATTTTTCTGAAGAAATAAAGATGTGCCACTTACCTTCAAGAAAATAGAATTAATACATTAAGTAATATTAATACATAACCTAGTTTAGTTCTCTTAGATGGTTACACTATAAATGGAAGGTCACAAATTTATGGGATGTGCAGTGCCTCTCCAACCAGTGTTTCTATTCAACTAACCATATACCTTTAACCATTCTTCCTATCTGGCCTTATCTGATTCATAAATTGTATACTTTATAGGGCAAGGAATGTTGATGGAAAAAGACCTGAATCTTTAATAAGGCATCTGTGAGTTTCTGAACACTACTGTCCTGTCTACAGTGTTAGCATAGCATACAAACTCACTATAAATTTGTTTTAAGGCAGTGAGCTTGTGAAAAATTTCTCTCTAGAAATTTATCCATTGCGTTTCAATACAGCTGAGACAATGATTTCTCTTCATGTTTGTTTAATGTTCTTTTAGTTTGGACAACAGATGTATCATCCAGTCAAGAAGATAAATAAAATTACTAAATATATTAACTTTACAATGAATTTTCTGTGATTTTCTACATATGTATATCATCACAGAGGTCTTTGCCCTTTCTAATATACCTTGGTATGTAAGCTGTGAATCTAAGTATATATAGGTAGAAGAGATATTTAAGAATTGCAGTTTTGCATTTCATCATTAATATTATTAATATTTACTGTGATGGCTTGAGAAAATAAGCAGATTTCCCATCTCTCACTTCATCCACCAGAAGCAGTGTTTTATTGGAAAGCAATCAATTTGGTCAAACACTTAGTAAATCTGTGCTGGCTTTTCCTAGAATGCAGTAAAAGAGAACATTTTAGTTGGAAGGGACCTACAATAATAATTTAGTCCAACTACCTGAACTAATCATGACTAACCAAAAGGGTGCTGTCCCAATGTCTCTTAAACACTGACAGGCTTTGGGTATCAACTACCTACCTAGGAAGCCTCTTGGTAAAGAAATGCTTCTAGGAGGGCATCATTCCTAGTTGGGTCACTGAGTACTTGTGACATGAATTTACTTTCTACGAACTTCAAGAATTTCCAAGACCTGCTCATTACAGTAGTATGATATTACCAGCTGATGTCTGGGAATTTGAAATCTCTTATAAGGACAAGCGCTACTGATCCAGAAATGTCTCCTAATTGCTCATAGAATAAATAATTCTTCAGTGCTTACATCCTCACTGGACAATAGGTAGTAGGCACCTACTACACCTACTTTGTTTCCCTTCCCCTTAATCCTTCCCTTAATCCTTAAGCATTTCACATACACTCCCAAGCCTTCTGTGATCCCAGGAATAGTGTAAATATTCCCACTAAGATTGTTACCCTAAGGTAGTGCCATGACAACCCTTGGTTTACCTACTGCCATCTTACTGGTATCCTATTTCCACCTTGATTCTTGTTTAAAGCTGTCTCAGTCAGTCCTGACAAATTACACTCAAAGATGTTTTTTCCCCATCAGTATGGGTGAATCCTGTCAGGCTCCAGCATACATTGCATCTCAAAGCTCTTCCATGATTTAAAAACCCAATATTTTGAGGGGGGCACCAGTCCTGAAGCCAGGTATTCATATACTAGGCTCNTCTGTGATTTTCTACATATGTATATCATCACAGAGGTCTTTGCCCTTTCTAATATACCTTGGTATGTAAGCTGTGAATCTAAGTATATATAGGTAGAAGAGATATTTAAGATTTGCAGTTTTGCATTTCATCATTAATATTATTAATATTTACTGTGATGTCTTGAGAAAATAAGCAGATTTCCCATCTCTCACTTCATCCACCAGAAGCAGTGTTTTATTGGAAAGCAATCAATTTGGTCAAACACTTAGTAAATCTGTGCTGGCTTTTCCTAGAATGCAGTAAAAGAGAACATTTTAGTTGGAAGGGACCTACAATAATAATTTAGTCCAACTACCTGAACTAATCATGACTAACCAAAAGGGTGCTGTCCCAATGTCTCTTAAACACTGACAGGCTTTGGGTATCAACTACCTACCTAGGAAGCCTCTTGGTAAAGAAATGCTTCTAGGAGGGCATCATTCCTAGTTGGGTCACTGAGTACTTGTGACATGAATTTACTTTCTACGAACTTCAAGAATTTCCAAGACCTGCTCATTACAGTAGTATGATATTACCAGCTGATGTCTGGGAATTTGAAATCTCTTATAAGGACAAGCGCTACTGATCCAGAAATGTCTCCTAATTGCTCATAGAATAAATAATTCTTCAGTGCTTACATCCTCACTGGACAATAGGTAGTAGGCACCTACTACACCTACTTTGTTTCCCTTCCCCTTAATCCTTCCCTTAATCCTTAAGCATTTCACATACACTCCCAAGCCTTCTGTGATCCCAGGAATAGTGTAAATATTCCCACTAAGATTGTTACCCTAAGGTAGTGCCATGACAACCCTTGGTTTACCTACTGCCATCTTACTGGTATCCTATTTCCACCTTGATTCTTGTTTAAAGCTGTCTCAGTCAGTCCTGACAAATTACACTCAAAGATGTTTTTTCCCCATCAGTATGGGTGAATCCTGTCAGGCTCCAGCATACATTGCATCTCAAAGCTCTTCCATGATTTAAAAACCCAATATTTTGAGGGGGGCACCAGTCCTGAAGCCAGGTATTCATATACTAGGCTCACTATTTCTCCCAAAGTCCCTCTCTATTACTGGGAGGTTTGAGGAAAACAGTACCTGTGCTTCTATTTTTTTAGCATTCTTCCCAGTGCTCTGAAATCTCTTGTGAGTGACCTCAGACTTTTTCTTGTAACATCATTGGCCTAATCCTGCCTAATTAAGGCCTCACCAAGGCAGCAAACTTTCCCGAAAAGAAGTCTGCAAATGGGTGCTTCCATTCTGCACAGAAGGGAATCACTAATTCCCATACATCATCATTGTTTCTTAACTCAGGTTTCGTTGCGAGGGCTTGGTGTCTCTGACCTTGGCAAGACTTTTTTTTATTTAAAAATAATTATTTTTTTGAACATTTTCTTATACACATATTGTATCACATATTCAAGGAGAAATACAATGTGTAATAATTTATGCTTTCATCTTTTCTATAAGTGTTCTGATGAACCCTTAATGTGATATAATGAATGTCTTATTGCACTTGGAAGAGAGTGAAAAAAAGTAACTGACATAATATTTTGTTTCAGGTGGAGTTAAGAATTTGACTGACAGAATGTTGGCACCAGCTGTGGGAGAGTTGATGAGCCTCAACTCCAAGTAAGTGAAGTCTTACACTTTCAGAGGTTTATTTTAGGCTAAATCTACAAAGCCTGCTGATTGCTAACAATAAAAATGAATTAAAAATGCAGTTTCTAAGACATGATAGAGCATTTTGGTTTCCTATGTTGTGGAATTCAATTTCTCATTTAAATTAATCTTTAATCTTTAAATTAGTATATAACTTCATCTTTTCATAATGATTTTTTGCAAACTTAATGACATCATATTCTGATTCCTCTACCTTTCAAGACAATTGAAAACACTGCCTTAAAGTAACGACAAATTGTTATAAAACATAAGTAAAAACTCTTGAACATGTTGCATATATTCAATAATTAAGAAAATATAGATAAATAACAGAAGATAAAACCATGAAAAAAAGGCAAGACACATTATTTGCTAATTAAATGGACCTTCTTTCTTATTGCATTTCTAATGATAGAAAATGTGGAAGACAATTGAGGATGAAGTACAGAGTCAGAAGCCTTGTTTGTCCAGAGACAGACTTTAAGAAAGTTTTCTCTCATGTACTAGCAGCTGACAGTAGTGCTAAAGCCACAAAGTATGGGAATTATACACACACACAAAAATATCTGTAGAGAACTTAATGGAAATATGTGGAAAGGCACTAACTGTATTAAAGCACACCTCTCATTATTGTAATCTTAGTTTCCTCTTATTCATGAACTCTGGTATTTCAATTCAACTTAAAATATTTTATTTTCCCTGGTATTCTTTTGTGGTAAATGGAAAAAAGAAAAAAAAGAATCTACTTTTCTATAGCTACTAGGAGCTCACAGGAAGACAGATGGTTTTAAGGATGGTTTTGAATCTGTCAGATCTG
>VWZY01000123.1:6041-40832 GCA_013399075.1 Chloroceryle aenea
ACATAGCTTTGGGATGAAGAAACAGAAATTATGTAAATTTTCAAGGTTGCTCTGTTCATTGCCTTTCATGTATTCCTTTATTCTGCTGTCTTGTGTGCAATTTTAACTCTTTCTCCCTGTCCATATTTCTTTTCCCGTCTCCCTGACTGGGCCATCAAATGTCCCTACTGCTGANGGACTGTAGAAGGACTGGTGGTCTTACCAGAAACAAAGCTACAGCGCTCCCCAGGATGAAGCCTGCAATCACATCCGAACAGTGGTTTCGATACTCAGAAACTCGATTTAGCCCGGTGAGGAATGCAGCACACAGGGTACCCAGACACAGCACAGGTTTGGCTAGCCTGCTACTCTTTGTTTTAATTGTGCTTGTGATGTACATCTGAAATAAAGGGAAAGCAAAAAATGAAAAGGGGTTCTGATAGAAATTTATCTTTTTCCAACCAGACAAAACCTAAATCATCAAGGATGCAGGGAAAAAAAAAAGGCATTGGGAAATGGTGGAAGAAGTTTAAGGTAATTCAGAGAACACTAGAACAAAACAGATACTGTTAAATGATGTTTCAGCATATCAAACATCCCATCTACTCTATTTACATACTAGAATTTTTCTGAGCTGGTATGTACAGGTTTGGTTTTACTGACCTAACTTGTGTAAGTACTTGCTCATACGCTTGCAAACATGCTTTGTGAACATACATGACTCAGTGCTTGCAAAGGGAGTCAAGAATTTATGTTTATACCCCTGGAGAAAGTGTAATATGCATATGACAGAGTGCCTAGCATCCATATGAACTAGCTGTTCCAGTTTCCAAAGTGTTGTTAAGAAACAGAGAATGTGAAGAAAAAACATTCCAGGCATTTTCTCTGTGAGAGAAAACAGAACACAGAATATGAGAGACATTTCTTCAAAACAAAGGTGACTCTGAAAATGTAACTCCAGAGCATGTATTTTCACTGTGATCTGAATATTTTTAATGAACCTCAGATACTTTTGGTAATTTGTATTTTGTTTTAAACGCATTTTGACAAAGCATGTAAAACCACGTGCATCATAATTAGCAGTTGGTCGTTAATTTCAGAGCCACAAAATGACTACAAGCAAACCAAGCCTGACAGCAAAAAAAATTCAATAAAGTCTTTTTAGCAAGGAATTATGGATCCTTTCATGATTTCCAAAGCTTTGGTAAGTAAAGCAAATACATCAAACATGATTGCCAGAAGTGTTTCCAGATGACATGTTGCCTCCCATACATGTAACAGAATCAGGAAGATATATTTGAAAAATTAATTTGATTCTTATTATCAGTCAGCTGATAAATTAACCTGACTCACATAACAGATCTTACCCAGTGAAAGTACAAACACCTACTCTGCTGGGGAATGCAAAGATTACAGACCACAGAAGTGTCTTCTCTAGTGTTAAATTTCAAATATAAAAATAATAAAATCATCAAAGCTGAAAATATTTCCTTTCTTGACCTTTTTTCAGCTGCCAGAAATGAAAATCTAATTCTCATAGTCTTCTGAGCAACAGACTCTTCAGAAAATCCTTAGTGTTTTAATCACATCTGCAAGAACAGCACATGTGGGATCTCTGATTGTGTTGCCTGCAGGTCCCAAGTATCGTCTTTCTCTAGGATGACTTCATTTCTGGGGAAAGGCACTGCTGAGCACTGTAGCACTGAGCACTTTTAGCACACCACGGGCAGCACTAAAATGAGAGTGGGACTTTTCAAGACTCTGGAGCCTCAAGAGCTGTTCTCCTTTGTTGGTGCTGCAGCAGCTAAGGACACCGTGCCAGGTCACACCACCAGTCTCTGGCCAAGACTACAGTGGCTTGGCTGGGGTGAAGCTGCCTTGGGATCTTCCTGTGCCTGTGGTTTAGGAAGCTTCCAGAGACTTGGCTTGGTGCTTCCACCTGCAGCTGCCATGACAGCTTGCTTTACACTCCATGAACTATTTGTCAGCCATGGTCAATTATTTTACTGCATTTTAATGCCTGTCCCTTTCTTCATGAGGCTGGTATACAGCAGACACTATGGTCTGGCACATAGCTTTGGGATGAAGAAACAGAAATTATGTAAATTTTCAAGGTTGCTCTGTTCATTGCCTTTCATGTATTCCTTTATTCTGCTGTCTTGTGTGCAATTTTAACTCTTTCTCCCTGTCCATATTTCTTTTCCCGTCTCCCTGACTGGGCCATCAAATGTCCCTACTGCTGACCTCTCCTCACTGGCTGGTGTTAACAATGTTAGCCCTAAACCCATTACAATACGTAACTCTAGAAGAAGGGAATGGATGCAGCAATCACCTCTTGGAAGGGAAAGAGAAAGGCCAGAGAAACCGACCAGTGGCAGGGAAATCTGACTGCCTGTGCAACTGTACCTTGGCAAAATGATACTTCCTAAGAAACTGCAGTATTATAGACTGCAAACAGCTGAATTTGGCAGATCTCTGCCTGGGGAAGAGAAGTATTCTGCCCTTCAGTGTGGTGCTGAGCACATCATTTAAAGGTGAACTCAGTTTATGAGCTGGAATATTATGGTGTGTGATAGCACTGGGAATGGGACTGAGCTACTTGAGAGGTTCCTGCTTGCTTTGTTTTCCAGACCTGACACCTGATTGCAGCACACGCCTCGGAGTGACAGCCAGCAACTAAGCACTAGGTGGCAATCTTGCCCCAGTCTTTGTTGGTAGGGCGAGCTGTACCTGACTATCGCCAAAGCTCACGTTAAGGTTCTTCTTTGCAAACAAAAGGAAAAAACATCACTGCCACTGTCTGAATAATCACCACCCATCCTTTCACCCTATGCATTTCTTTTAGCAACAGCCAGTTCCGTCCAGCAACAGGGAGCTGGATTGCTTTCCTGTTCCCCACTGAAGCACTACTTCAGTTTACAGCATCCCAAGGAAAAGCATCATCACTTGCAAGTCAGAATGTGGTCCTGCTGCAACAGCTGCAAACCCTAGCTACAGAAAACAACCCCTGTATGCTTGTTTTCTTACAGGTATGAGATGAAGCAGTATCTTTGGGTTACCCACACGGGAGACTTCTCCTTTATTACAGATGGGAAGTATCTAATGTATTTAAAGTTTCACATGTCTCAGCAGGAAAACATAAACTTACAGTAAAGAGAGAACATTTTTAGCAGCGAGGGTAATTAACCATGCTAACAGATTGCCCAGGGAAATCTGTTAAACCCTCGTGAGGAGGGTTTAAAACAAGACAAACTGTTTTCCTAGAATGTATGCTCCAGTTCATCCACAAATCACACACAATGAGTTCAGAAATAACAGGGAGAGCTTCTCTACTTCTGGTCAGACTTCCCGATGGCTGCAGTTTGATCTTTTTTGTCCTGATTCCTAAAGCCAAGACTCTCACAATGTGTTTACCCTTTCACAAAGAGTATGTTTTCAAAGCTTTGTGTAAGAGCCCAAAATCTCATTGGAAGTCACATTTGATTTCTTACACACAGCATATGTTTTTGAAAATTTCCCCACAATGCTATTTATAGGGTAAATTTATTTACAAAATTCTAAATGTCAAAATTAGACATTTGATGGGTAGGAGAGGGAGGAAGGAAGTAAATATAAAAAGATGTGAAGAAAACAGAATAAATATTTTAAAAAATGCATATGATTTAACTATATGAATTATCTATTCAGCTTCTTTGCTGTGCTCTTATCAGTACACTCAAGCAGTGTATTTAGCAATGTGTAGCATGTGTTAATAGCATTTATCCTGTGTGTAATTCCTCCCTCACTTTTTTCAGATAGACAAAAGCATAATCAAGGAGTCTTCTTTGTTTGCAAGTTTAAAATAGACATACATGCACATACATATTTTTTTATATATATGAAACATATGCATATGTTTAGAATGTATGTTACATCTGCAATGAAAAAGGCAGAGTGGAAGGAGTTGCCTTGTCCTTTCAACATAAAAAGGGTAGATTTGTCATAGCTTATTTTCCCTGAAAAGTTCATAACTGAATACCAATACTGGAAAATTCTGCATCCTACAAGATTTGCAGACAACCTTTTCCTTTACCATAGAGATTTCTACAGTAAAAGAAGCATAGCCTTTGACAGTAATGTGTATGATGCATGCATGGATGCATGTATGATGCATGAGACTAATGCAGTCATAGTGCAGCTCTTTGAAGTGCCAAGGCCTTGATTTTCATTGTTCAGTCTGGTAGGTGTTAATGCAGAAATGGAATAAATTGTTGGTGGGGTGACAGTGACCTGGGTTGTGGAAGAGATTTGCTATTCAAAATTTCTCAAATGTTGGAAGTTTCCTGTCTAGGTCTATTGTATCTAATCAGGAAGCAATGCACCCAGGCGTAAGTGACAGATGCCAGGCTGTGATCCAGTGTGATGAGGTACAGTTACTAGCCAGATGGAGGTGACAAAAAGCATTACTTGTGGATGCTGCCAGGCAAGAGACTATCTGAAGAATTCTGAAAGCACTACTGAACAGTCTGTGTAAATGATTAGCTGTATCTTTCAACCATAGAGACCCTGTTGTGACTGTAAAGCACTTCTCCATGCTTTCAATCCAGAGGTAAGCAGGAGGATCGTCAAGAATATCTACCTTCTCTCTACCATAAGAGGTCCTGCAGCTGTGCTGATGAAACACTTTAATCTTCCATGTTCTGGTTGAACACTACCATGTGTTAGAAGCCCTTGTCACTGACTCTTTTATGACCTTTTCCAGAAGAGCACGAAGTTAACAGGTTTTTAAAGATGATGTAACTAGGATATCCATATGCAAACTACTTTCTTTGTTTGCTTGTTTTGACAGAAATGTTAATGAATTAAGGAGTATTTCTAGCTTATCATTTTCCCTTGGGGAAGGTACTTAGAAGCATGTGTTTCTAACTGCACAGCAGTGCATACTGTATGTGGTGTCTGTCATCTCTTCCTCCAATACTTCTGGGAGACAAATAAAATTTCATTAGATACCACTCTAATTTTTGTGTAAGTGTGGAAGCCAGAGCCTGCGCTCTTTTCTCTTTCCCCTACTTTAGGAACAAAAGATTCATCTTTGCTTGCAAAGATCACAAAAGTGATGCTTTGGATTCACCTCAGCTTCTTTGGCAGGTGACAAGAGGAAACCTAGCTGATTAAATATAAAACCCAGATTATAAAAAAAACCCAAACAAAACGCAAAGCCAATCCAGTCGCAGTGGGAGTACTATCACTAGCAAATTAATGAACAAATCAGTACAGACACATCTGCAGAGTATACTCAAGGTTCAGTGATGGGATGATACTCCTAGATCTCAACAGACATTAATACTATGAAGGACAAGGTCTGTGCTGAATCCATTCTCCTGTGTGTTCAACCTGTTTTATTTTTCTTGCTCCATGGCTCAAGTCTTCAGCTTTATGCAAAATACAGCTGTTACTAACCAAATACCCTGTTATGTTCAGCATCCCACATTATCATGCCTATTAGAATCAGCAAGACACTTCTCAAAATACTGTGCAAGCACAATTACTAAGTAAAGCCAGATCAGAACACTGCATTTCTTGTGTAATCTCATGTTATTCCAGGCTGATATGCAGAGAAAAGACAAGTGACAAAACACCTTTAGTGCTAGAGGGTGTCTTCAGGCAGACAATTTGGCTAAAATTTCTGACCTTGTGGCTCAGAAATAAATTCATGTTCTGGCTCCACCTGGTAACCTCCTGTGTGGGGAAAAGTGCAGGCCCACTGGGGATAGTCTTGAAACAGCAGGTCTCAGAAACACTGAACTATGAAATACTGGGGACTGAAGCTCAGGAAGGAAAAGCACTCTACCCCTTCAGCTGTAGAAATCAGCCTTTTTGTAGAAGACCTGCCTTCTTAGGAAACAAGGGAGGCTGGTCAGGGAAAGTCCATGAGAGGATGTTAACTAACTGAGGGCAGAGCCAGGACCAGTCCTGATGCCGAAGCATCCACCTAAGAGTTCATGATGAAGACAGCTGCTACAACAACGTTCATTTTACTAGGAACAACGTTTCATGGATGGTTGCTTATTGTTCAGAAGTAATTCATGCAAAATGATCTGGGGTTTTCAAACACTACCCAACAAATCCTGATCAAAGGAGTTACTAATTTATATCTCTGTCATTATTCACGCCATGGTCACTGCAAACAGATGGATATTGAAACAGCAGCAGATGGCCCCTTCATTTTATAGTAATAATGTGGTGGGGTTTATTCATCTGCTACCAAGATCAGGGTAAAATATTCAGTAAATACCCGTCATTAATAAGTTTAAGGCTTTTCACAAATCCTGATGACCTACTATTGGAGGAAAAGACCTAGTTAAGCCATTTTGAGATCAGAAACTTGTATCTTAATGGCAGAATTGCCAAGGCTTTCTACTTTATGAGTAAACTTCTAGTAAGTAATAATTTTTTCAAACACTACAGAAACTTCAGCCAGAGAACACAAAGAAGCAGCTGATCTGTTTTACTAGACTTTTATAGACAATTTCCTTCCTGAAAAGTCAACCAGTCAAGATGGTGTCAACCTGGCAAAATGTCAGCTGGGGTCCATTTCTCTGTGATAACAGCAAAATTCTGACACTTTTTTTATAGCCTTCTTTGTGAGGGGAATTCCGGTCTGAAACAAGGGGAGCAAAATCCAGGCAAGTTCACTTTCTCACTGAAATGGCACAATTTACATTTTAAATGTTCAACAACTCATTGCATGTGAACAAAAGAAATAGTACTGATCCAGAAGCTGTTTAAGCATCAACTTCATTGTAGTGTTCATGAGACAGGGACAGGGAGAAGAGGCTAAATGCATACTCAAAGGCCTCTGAGAAAATCAGCAGCAAAGACGAGATTAGGGCCTCAAGCCTCCACATCATACAGTGCCCCAAAAGCAATGAGTGTTTGATTTGCTTATACTAGGCTTGGTAAAACAGAGAGAAAGAAGGGGATTTTCCACTACAGGTAATGAAGAAAGCCCTCCCAAAAGCAACCTATTTTTCTTGAAAAACCTGTTATAAGAAAAGTGGCCCCATCTAGATGCACAAACAGAAACCTCTCATACAAGTTAGTAATCATCACTGGCACTCACCGTGGCATATAAAGCTGAGTAGATGCTCAAAGCAGCATGTTTGGATGGAAAGGATCTCCTTGCCTTTTCAATCACCTCCAAGTCTCCAGTGCAGATGTTGCCATTGTTTATGAACTGGTGGTGGGCCCGACAGTCGTTTCCAGTGTAGTTGGGTTTACATACAGTCAGGAAGTAGGGAGCCAGGTTCCCAGTCACCACCTGGCCAGCATTTACAAATATGTCAGTGGCAAAAAGTCCAAATGCAAACACTCCTGTGAGGAAAGGTTAAAAATAATGATTATTCAAAATGTTTTATTAAAATAATCCTGGTACCAGAAGGAAAGAGCCATAAGAAATAAGGGACCAAACCCTGCAGTAATTACCTGGAAAAAGCCCCTGCTGACTCCAGCAAAGTCCTGCATCAAAGGCAGGACACAAAAAAAGACTGCATGCTTAACTCTGACAAATAACCTAACCCAACGACACCAGAAGGACTCAGAAACAGGCTGAAAATGATAAGCAGTTGCCTAAATAATTTTGTTATTCAAGCTCTGAACAGAACTATGAGCTATAGATTTCACTGAAAACTCTGCACCTATGCTATGCCTGTAGAGCTTCCCCTATGACAAAGGCTCAAAGCAGTCAAGTATCCTTCACATGACTTGTTAATAATGTTTATGCATTTTTACCACAGTTAGGTCAAAGAAATGGTAATATAACATCTCTGAACCTGAAAGAGTAGTGTAGTGCTGAAACATAATACTGCACATATCTTGTCTCTTCTCCCAAATTACTAATGATAAAATGACAGGAAATGGCCTCAGGTTGCATCAGGGGAGGTTTAGATTAGATATTAGGAAGAAATTCTTCACTGAGAGAGTGGTTAGGCACTGGAAGAGGCTGTCCAGGAAGGTAGTGGAGTCATCATCCCTGGAGGTGTTTAAAAAATGAATGGATGAGCACTTGAGGCTATGGTCTAATGGATGGATGGATAAATAGATATATAGATGTTAGGATGAATGTTGGACTCAATGATCTTAGAGGTCCTTTCCAACCCTAAAATTCTATGGTTCTATGATTAAGAGAACTGTCTATTGTCAAGTACCTTTTGGATTGCGTATATTCACTGTCCTGATGCTGACAATTCAAGATCCTGGTCTAGCAATATTTGGTAGGTCCCTTGGGAGACATCCTAATGCTTTGTTCAGGAAGACATTTCCACACAGTTGCAGTTCAGCTTATGTCAGTGGGAGCAGACACGTGCAAATGCAGGAAGCATTCATTCGAACCCAGGAACACTTCCAGGGTTGTGGGGCAACCTTTGCTCAACACTGCAGCTGTCACATCCTCTACTGAGTCCTCACGGGTGTTATCAGTACTTGCTACAGCTGCTATGAACATATATAAGCATCTTTTACTTGCATGTACTGCCTACATAACAAAGGAACAGAACAGCAGTTCTGAAAGACTAAATCAGCTTCCCTTTTCTACGTTCTTTCACTAAGGGTGGATTAAAGTTTCACAAAAATTTAGATATTTTTCATTATTTACTTTTGGTGTTGGAATGTTGAGAATCATCTATTTTCCCTTTCTTTGTAAGCAAAAGTAATTTAAAGTTAGCTGAGATGGCTATGTATTTCAGTATGACCAAGAGCTGGAGCTCCAAGGAGAACTGACAAAATCTTAAGAGCTGGCACAACTTCACTGCTTATCTATACAGAGTTTAGAAAAGAAATATACAACCCGAGGAATGAAAAATATCAGGGAGTCAGAAATATAATGCAGCAGAAAATGCTTTACATCAAATTAGTAAGAATCAATGATTGTTCTGCAGAAAGTGTCACCCACCATGCAGCTAATGGAAAGCAGAAGGGCTACAGGTGACAGAGTTAGGTCGTCCTAAAAACATCCAGGTCCTATCTACACAAAGGACATTGTACAGGCAGTAACACAAAATAAATCCCATATCTAAACCAGGATTAATTCTACAAGTGTCAGCTGGAGCTTGCCAGTGCCACTCGCTCACAGAGACGGTGTGGTCTGTGCTCTAACACAGATTCCTCACTGGGGTACTGATGGGAAGAACCCTCTCCTTGGGTAGCAGCCGGGAGTGGCTGCAGGAAGGCAGAGCCGTTTGTGCTCACCACACTTCCCCGAGGCTAGGAAGTAGCATTACCAGACTGAAGGCGATTTTTGGGACTGAGTTTATTACTATTCTTTATAATAGAGTTTATTATTATTCATTATTAAGGAGCTGATGCGTGATCGTGCATTTAAAAAGCCAGTGGTGGTTAAATGAGGAGACAAGCTTCCTCTGATTTGAGACTGCAAGACTCATCCCTGTCTTTCTGCTGGTCTGACAATCTTCTTCTCATTCATCCTATTAAGTCTCTGTGTTTACAGATGAAATTGAGAAAGCACCGGAACTGCTCTTTTATTTCCTTTATCCCTCTGCTAATAATTTAAATCCATGGTTTCCACAGCCAGCAGGAACTCCTCATCTACATCAGACAGTGCACAAGCAAGTTCAAAGTGAAAAGGCAAGAGGTTTCTTTTCAACCTGGTTAAACAGTAAGCTATGCTAAAGATGAATCTTACTACTTATATGGCTCTTTGTCCATTTTTTTTTTTTTTCTCACAGCTTGCTTTAAATGGCAACTTTTTGATGTGCTGTGCAAATCACAGGTATACTGCAGTGTGGAATATTACCCAGCCCTTTATAATACTTAGAGGAAATCTAAGACCCAGGCGGTCTGTCCCGTGACCTTTATTGCATTAAGTACAAGCCAAGAATAGAGGTGTTTCAGAAAAAGCTCATGGGCTTTACAAAGTTATTTCAATCTCTAGGCAGTACACAGGTACAAAGGTGGTCCGGTGTTTTCTCTGAAAAAAAAAAAAAGTTTCAACACCTTCATTTTCTCAATATTTGGTAGCACTGAAAGTGCTGGCTGCAGTACTCTGCAGAACAGCAGAACAAGCCATGGTTGAAACCTTTGTCATGCTCTGACTATGATGCATATTGATCACTGTAATTCCCTTCTTGCAGTTCTGCCAAATTGCACCTTATAAAAATCATAGCTATGTGCAGCAATTAACTTGGTTGGTAGGAATTTAACCCTTGCAGACTGATTAAACATCATGGAGTCCCTGGAGACTTTGAGATAGGGTTGGCTGTAATTGATTTCAAGGCTGTAACACCAGTGAGCCTGGGTAGTTGTCAAGAGTCCCCTGATGGTTTTTATACCTCAGGAATCCATCTGTTCAATGGATTTGTTCAATGACCTACAACAGCTAAGCTAACTGACCAGAGCACAACAATGCAGTGATGTGATTGCCAGGTTTTTAGAGGCAGATAAATCACTGCTGAAAGGCTTCATGGGAAGGGCAACTAGCCCTAGCTATTCAGGGTCATACAGCAGAAGTCTGTGACATAATGCCACAGAGAAAGACTGGGAAAATATGTACCTCTTCTAGACTCTGATGCTAAGATGTGATGGGAGGTCATGTCATCCTGCTAAGAAGCAAGCGCTTTATCTCATTGTGCTCAATCTGGCCTAGAAAACCTGAGAGGGAACTTTAGTCCAAAGATTAGCATATGCTGAGAAAAGATGTAAACAATTCAAGCCACATGGGAAGAAGGCCTACAGCCTCTACAGCTCGTTAGTAGCACAAAGGATGAACATAGGTTAATTTAATTTACATAAAGCCACACCTTCACCTCATCCACAGTTGTGACAGTCTGACTGCACAAAGAGACCTTAAAGAAGGAAGACCTTAAAGAAGGCCTCTTCCTTCTGGAAAGGCCTCCTGACTTTTTTGTTACTGTCCTGTCTTTAAGCTGTGTTTGTGTGCCAGGAGCAGCCAGAAAGAAGAGGCTAGAAGGCAAACCAGTAAGCAGAATGTAACTGGGAAAGAGACTAACTTAGGCCAGAGATGCAAGGTAGGCTACACAAGATGTTCAAGGAGAAGGAACTGAGGATCAGATTTGAACATCTCTACCTCCAGTGGGAAAGACCTTAGACAAACTAAATATGCAAACCAAAAAAAGAACAAACAGGGAAAGCCCTGTTCAAAAATGTTGAGGACAGTCAACAAGAGCCTTGAATCTTTCCAGCTCCATCTTACCTGTACTAACACTTGCCTTCTTGCAGAAGAAACTAAATCTTCAGCAGCTTAAAATTTTTAATGCTTCTGTTATAATTTCCCAACTTATACCTACCCCTAAACTGCTGGCAAAACGTCCTCCAAGAACAACCTGATAATTTCTGGGCTTCTTATTCATATGCTACACTTTCTCCTACCAAGCTCCCTGTGTCACTGTTCAGCAGTGTTGCCTCCTCCAGTTTTGTCTATTGTTTTTGCTAACAGAGACATCTGCTTTGAAGAAGAATCCACATCTCCTTTCTCACTGTAACCTCAGTACAGCCCTGTCTTCTCCCCGCGATTCTTGTTCAAGCTCTTTCTTTCTTCACCCTCAATCTAAAATCAATGTCTGCAGCTGCTTGTTGACTCCATGGAAACTCTCACAATTACAGACATTTAAAATGCTGCTGGTATGAAGCAAAATAAGAACAAAGTAAAAAAATCAACAAAAAAACCCTGGGAGCTGTAGAAGAGCAGCTGAAAAGACAGCAGGAAGAGAGACATGAGAAGCCAGTGGGTGGAAATGAGAATGAGGAGGTAGGAAGCGTTATTAGAGAAAAAAAACATTAAACACTTACATAAAATGCCAAAAGAAACAATGCCTTGAAGAGCTCAAGAGACATTAGAAGCTATGGCCTTTGGTAACTTACTATCATGTCTTCTACCAAGTGCATTCATTGAGGCACTCCTCTCTCTCCCAGAGCCCGTTTAATTATCTGAATTCATCACACTCAACTAACTTTGCTTAGAAAATGTTCATATTACACATGCGCATGCACACTCCCCCAATCCCTTTCCACCCCTATGTTTTTTTAAGAGTAGAGTTTCAATGGAGGGAGTCCCTGGAAGGACTCATGGCTCTATGGAAATGCTCAGTCCATCTATGAAGGTTTTGCTCTAATGGTCCTCTACAGCCAGTAAAGTCACACATTTATAGTTCTGTGACTCAAACTCTGCTAAACCATCCTTCATCACTATATCTTAAAAGGTGTTCTTAAAAGAAATCTGTATCATTAATCCATTTTACATCTGGAAACATGGAGATTGCAGGGAAATTTATTGTCCATTGCCATGGCATTGGGAACAGGCTCAACAACTTCTTCTGGGCACTCATGATCTGATCCCAGGACTGGATTTGCTCTCACAGTGAAGACCCCACAAATTCACTGCTCCAGGAACCTACTGACTCTTGGGCCTGCCTGCTTCACCTGTGAGTGTCCTGCTGGATGCTATTCCCTCAAGTTGTATGAAGGAAGACACATGGTTTAAGCATGCAAGAAGAAATTCAGTTCCCATGTACTCTGTAGCATCGAGACTCCTCCACAGAGAACACACAGGATTTCTTTCTTCCTTGCTATCAGTTTTCATCTAAGCATCAGCCAGCTCAGAACCTGGCACAGAAGGGAAGCGTACAGTTTGGTTTGTCCCCAACACAGTGACCTGTTTCTCATTGTGGAGTCTTTAGTGATAAGAAGAGAAACCTGCCGTAGTTTAAGATGCTGCAGCATCTTAGTTTAGAGGCAGCACACCAAAATATAGCTTAAGCCCTGTTGAAAGGCAGCAAGTTAATAACAGAATGTGCATTGTTTCACAGTAAACTTCAGATCCAAGGCAGACAGAAGGGTAAGGTCAGGCAAACTATGTCCTGCAGCTGCCTGGGGAATTGACATCAGAGCTCTGCAGTATATCTATCCTATTACAATAAACTCAATGTGTGTATAAATCTTGTAAACCTTTATTTGCTGAACTAAAGCCTTAGATTGCTGAAATAAAGCCCTAATTTAATTATTTAGCTGCCCATTGTGAGGTGTCACCATGCTTTAAATTAAGCTGTCAGCAGAAGCTGATATGCACCATTTGTTAGCTGCAAATTATGCAGGTCCAAAGTAAAAGCCACTGGTAACAAATTCATGAAGCACTTTGCATTTCTAAATATCTGAACAGGAGAGAGGCTACTTGCATGTTATCAGGGCTTTGCAAGTATACAACGTAAGCACATGGATTAGAAGCCAAATATAATGAAATGCAACACAAGCACACTCTAGTCACCCTGCCAAACTGAGTCAGGGAGGTCTGAATCCATGATCCTGGGAGTATGATAGCAGCTCTATATAAACAGACTAAATCATTGACTGAAACAATTAATTAAATAATGCTAAAATAGCTTACAACCTCTATTTGCAATACTAATGATGAAAAAGAAGGTGGAAGAAAATGCAAATTGGCAAGATGTTAACAAAGTACTGAATGGGAAATTACCAGAGTCCAGGGGGAATAAAATTTTAAAATGTTGTGTGTACTTGAATTAGGAGGCAGGGAGAAAAGTCAGAAGTCCAAGAAACAACCACTCTTACCCGCTGGTTTCCCAAAGGTCCAGCACATAAGCAGAGAAATTTCGCAGAATTTAAAAAAAAAAACAAAAACCAAACTGCTTTGGAGAGGTGAGGGAAGAAGGGAGAAGAGATAATGTGACTAAAGAATAGCAGTGCAGCACCAAAATTTTAGACAGGAAAAACTGCTCCAAAGTAATTGCACACCACTTGTTTGACCCGATAATCTTCAAAATAAAATGTGGAAGCAGCTGTAAAAGATAAAGAGGAAAATGGAACAAATTGGAATGTATATCAAAGTCTGATGTTTCCAAGCTAAACCAGTGTTTTTTCACTGATAAAGGAATTGATTTTCTAAATACAGGGAACACAGCAGGTTTCACAATCTAGGCTGCAGTGAAGGACTTGAGGTACACTGACGCAAGTTGAGAGGCAGTCTTTCACCACAAAAGCAAATGCCTACTAACATGCAGAATTCATGCCTGGACCAGTAAGCAAGAAGTCATTTTTGTTCTGCTTCCTAGGGAAAAGAATCAGGGAGGGAATTAAGACAAAGTTCAGCATTCAATCTCACAATTTAACTCAGGAAGGAAGAATCTTTGGAAACAGGTAACTTCTGAGTGCTTGTAGAAAACAATGAGAGAATAAGCAGAGAGCATAGTAGGCAATATAAAAAATATCCAGGAAGAGAAAGATGGAGCTTTGTCAACATCCCAGAAGAGCTGCAGGTTTTCAGTTTTGCTTAATTTTTTGTTCCAGTATCAAAATACAGAAAATTATTAAAAGTGCTTTATTCTGTGTACATGAAGAAAAAGGCAGAGGGAAAAAGTCTCAGTCTCAGCAACCAAATCCAAAAGATCCCATGGAGACAGTATGGCAAAGGTGCTTATCTTTCACATCACCAAAAAATAATCTGGCTTTTCCCTTTTAGGTTCTCTTTCCTTACAAAATCTAAGTGCATGTTGTTTTGTGTAAAGCATATTTAGACTATTATTCTCAAAACCCCATCTCTTCCCAGCAACTCTAACTACAGAAGGAGGGAGGGATGGAGGGAGGAAGGAAAAGCCTCTTTACCTTTCTAAAATTTGGGTTATAGCAACTCTCAAAAGCTCTCCATGATGTGACTTGCAGGATCAGGAAGTAGTGTTCACTTTTCCTGACACATGAGCACCCAGACCCAATGAAGGATTTTTCTAATCCTTTTGAATAATACCAAACTTAAAAGGGAATAGTATTCCAAGGAGTTCAATTACTGCTTTTTGCAGGTACTCACTTAAAATGCTTCCTTACACATCTGGACCAAAAGAAATCAGATGTGGATATTCCAATTAATTTATACCAACTTCTTTGCAACAAGCCAGACTGTTTGTTGTGGTATCTTATCAGCTCTGTAACCTATGGCCCTCAAGTCTGGCAGGAGAAGATGCATACAAGGAAATCCATGTATGAGTAACCTATAGTCTCTCCAGAGCCAAGCATCCAGGTAGCTTCTTTTTATAGTAAGCAGTTACATGGAGCGAACTTCCCTGATCATCCAGCACAGGCAACAGCTGCTCTGTCCATGTCACATTTTCAAAATGCAGGTGGAATGTCAATGAATAATGTGTGGTTATTTTTCATTTCTTTCATAAATTATTTCAGACAATTTTCAACAAACTCTATTTCTCTCATTTTACTGGAGGGGCAGGGAGAAGGTTTCAGAAGAAAATGTGCAACAATCAGTATAGTTTAAAATGAAACTAACACTTTGATCCATTTCTAGTACCAGTAATTTATTTTTTCTCAGGAAAACAAATATAGCCAAAAAGCCAAGACTGAATTCTCTGTCAAGGTTCATATCCCACTGCTCTCAGAGTCCATCCTATCATTGCTATCCCCTTCTCTTCCACCAGAAGAGAAACAATAGCATGAATGTTTAACAATAAAACTAACTATAAGAAAATACATAAAGCAAATACTTAGCTTCCATTGTCTAAGCTCTTTTAGTGCTTTCTCCATAGGCAGTTTGCTATCCATCCATATATCCTAAGGTTATGTGAAGTTCAAGGGTATTTTACTTTTAATTGCATCTCCATGTCTTTTGTTTTCAGCAGCAGCACATAGGCCAGGCCTGAGTAATGAACCACAGCTGGTTTGTCCATACCCCCAGTGTGGCAGGAGGTAAAAAAACATTTAACTTCCTAACTTCCATGCATAAAGCAGAGGCACACAGAGGGGAGATGTAGAAAGAAAACCATGACTCTCTCTCTTTACAGCATATATTTGCTGCTGCTGAAAAACTTAACACAGGGTGAGACTTTCAACTCCATACTCTGAGCAAATATCCCTGCCTGCAGGCAGGGCTGTGCTCCCATGGACACAACACAACCCTTGCCACAGTCACAGCAAATGTTTTTCTTCCAGATATAGCTCAACCATTCAGCAGTGACAAGGAAGAAGTGATCCAGGTATTTTCAGCTTTTTTTTCTCACTGATTCTTCTAACTCAGACTGTGAATTCAGACACAGCTCTCTCTGTGAGATGCTGTGTGCAAGGATGCTTTAATTCCAAGAGCATACAGGGAAGGGGATGCCAAGATGCTGTGTGAGCTAAGCCTCTCTTGGTCAGTGGAGATTCATACTTACCACTGGCCCATGCCAGCAGCAAGACAAGACATCCCATCCCATGGATGAACTTGGGACTTCTTCATTAATTTCTTAGCAATTAACTTAATGGAAGCTCTAATATAAACCAAATACAGTGAAAATAATATTATTTTGAAGTAGACTCTGGGCTTTTTTTACACTGTGCTCAGCTGATCATTATGTGGCAGAACAATGGATGGATGTTAAAATTAGGTCTGAAAAGAAAAATGCAAAAGAGATGGGCTAGTGAGGACAAATTTGTAAGTAAAATGGGTAGCTTACACAGACTAGTAATGATGGAATTATTCACATAAGGATTTGATTGGCATAACCTTTCTTCAAGGGTCCAGAAGAAGCATTAAGCTCAGCAGAATAGGATATAAACCAGCTCCAGACAGCATGATATGGCACATTTTGAACGTTACCTTGCATATCCTGAGGGGGACTATCCCTCTAAGGTGGAAAAAGCCTGCAAAAATTTCACAGCTTAATTAATTTTGTGGTGTAGATTAATAGGATGTTTCATTCGCTTTGGGTACAAACAAAGACCAAGCTTGCAGTACTCAAGATGCTTACCTATAAAACGTATTATTCTTCGAAGCAGTGGGTTCAGGTAACAGCACTCTCCAGTCAAAATAGTTTTCTCTTGAATAATTAGGGTTTCTCGGGTTGACTTTATGAAATACATGGATATCTCACCAATAAAAATCTGCCAGGAAAGAGAAAAACAGGTTAAAAATGACATGAGCAAATATTAAAACATGGATGACCGACTGGTTCCAGGCCACAGAAACAGCAAGGATACGCTTACTCACTTGAGATGAACTGACATAGACACAGCTCCCAACTGAGAAAGGGATTTGTCATTCTTTCACTCAGTGGCAAGACACAGCAAATATTAGGCCTTCTCAGACTAACTCATGGGATACAAGGTGCAGAGAGTGCTTTTAAGAATACTGTGGATGACAGAAGCTCCATTTTTACTGGGATTGGCATGGACTTTGTCATGGCCTGTTATTAGCTTTCAAAACTTAAAAGTACAGACAGTATAGACTTCAGGGATTGAAGGCTTGTAGACATCCAGGGAAGTGGAAAGTAATGCTGCAGACTTCCACCTCAACATTGTACCAGCAGTGTTAGCAATATTGGATGCTTCCTGCAGCCTCCACACATTCTCAAGCTGAGATTTCCTCAAGTCTGCCAGACAGGTTAGAGAGTTCCTGTCAACTTTGAAAAGAAATTTAGATGAAGGACATCCCTGCAGTGGAAATTGATCTGAAGTAACAAAACTTTTGGGGAGGTCAGTGGAAATTCTGGACAAATATGTTTATACTAATGCAATAAAAAGTGACAGGGTGTGAGTGCAGCACAGCCAGCTGCCCATACGGTTATGTTGCTAGCATGGTCCCTGGTGCAACCTGGCCTGGTGGCAACAGTCTCTCCCAAATGCCTGGGAGAAGTCCCACAAGGAAAGCAGTGTGCAGCCACTACTATTGACACAGAAAGAGTTCAGCCATTTGGCCACAGACTGCAAACACCAGGTAGTCTGGGTGCTGAAGGATGACTTCTGGCCTGTTTTATTTACCAAATGTGTTGGTTAATCTATTAAAACATCAAAAATGAAGTCTCCAGGGATCCACTGATCTTGATGTTGTGTGCTTACATAGACTTTTTTGTGATCAGCATATTCATTCTTTCTGTAAAAATGATAACTGCTTCCCATAGGTGTAGGACCAGTATTTCCTAAGCACTCAGAATGAACTCAAGTCTGTGGCACAGAGGTCTATCTGCCCTCACTAAAGCTGGACAGAACATGGTCACGGGCTTTAGAGGAAGCAATAGTTCACTTAGAGCACCAACTTCTGAAAATCCCAGCTACCCTGTTTTGTCAGCAGGCTTTAGAATAGAAAATAGGGAGCTTTTTAGAAAGACAGAGTTTGTAATGAAAATCTTTAGGAAAAAACAGCCTGAAGTGGAAGAAACGAGTTTTTAAAAGGGAAGCACTCAAAAGAATTAATTGAATACATTATTATAAGGCACACAAGAGGCATCCATAGTGTTAAGGAATGGTCAGAGAAATGCATAACAAAAGTGTGTGTGTACCCAGAGTTAGTATAAATATCAAGGAACTAGTCTTAATTCACTCTGGCTGCTGGAATGTTATGTTGTTTCAAGGGCAACAATTTATCCTTATTAAACCTGATGAGCATCCTTATTAATTATTGACATTCAAGCCAAGTATGCTCAACCTCTTTGTAATTCTAAGCGCTGATGGAGAGAGATGTGGAGTTGTAAGATGTTGTCAATAATGGCATGTGGGGGCGGGAGCCAATCCATGGGAGCCACACTGAAATATTGCCTTTATTCCATTTTAGTCCATCTGCTCTTAGCAGAACTGGCAAGCAGTTCAATAAGCTTAGCTCACTAACTATGGGGCTGGGAATTAAGAAAAAGACCATCTGCACTAAAGCAGTTTAGAAGAGACACTCTGTTTCGAAACGTTTATTATTTGAATTATGATAATGTTCAGAAGTTTGAATTAATGCTTTGTCTCTCTCTCTGCCTGGAGCTACATGTACACATTCAGAGACAATTCACACCCCGAGTAAATTGTACTCTGTGAAGCCATGGATTTGTGGAACTTAAAAAACCCAAACTTTTCAAGTATGAGAGGCCTAGGTATAAAGCATATTAATAGTCCATTTTAAACAATACATCCATTTTAAAAGTTCCTTTGCATCAGAAGCTAATGGAATATTTTCCTGCTTCAATTTTAATCTTTATTTCTATAAATTTAGCTATCTGGCATACTGCTAGCAAATGCCAGGTGGATAGATTAATTCCACTTAGATTTAGGAGTAAATTTTGCCAGGCTATAAATCTGTTCAGTTCCATTCCACTGATTTAAGCAGAGTTATCCCAGATTTCCTATAGCATAACAGATGAAACCATGATTTTTTTAAAGTGAACAGTCCCTTTGGTTTAACACGGTGTTTAGGTGTGTAGTAATAATGCCGTATTTGTGAGGTGATAGAAGATTCAGCATAACTGGGCTGTTCTTGTTGTGCCATCTCTAGCACTGAATTTGGCTGTCTGAATTTGAGGATTTTGTTTCCATGTGTATTTATGTGGGCTCTAGAATGCAAACCTTGCTGTTCTCTAAAAATTCAATGGGGGCCTGGGCACCGCTCCTAGCTCTGACAAGTAATCTATCTGTGCAAAATTGAATGTGGTCTGAAGAGCTCCTCAAAGAACTGATTTGGTTTTCCTCCATGCATTTCTGAAGTCAAGTAACTCTGATGATTTAAAACCTGATTATTCTGCATGAGCAGGGTCTGTATGCAGCCAAGTTGTCCAGCTGGTCTCCCAAAATTAATCACTGACACTGTTAAGTACCTTAGCTTCTGCCAGAACAGAATCAGCACCCAGGAATTGGTACAATTCAGTTCTAAATCTGAAATCTAAATATAGGTACACAGATATGGGTGGAAAAAGCAAACAGGAAGCAAGCTACTTATTTTATTTCTGTTTGGGAAAACAATGCAAGGTTAATGAACTGTTCTATCATACTGGCTTAATACCAGTATTCTTCTTGCAGGTAGACATGGCAAGAAAATTGCACTGCAGGTTGGAGACAGAAAGCACAGGTGACCTGCAGTCTGAGCTGATGTAGGCAATGGGGAAGCAAAGGTAGTGCCACTGGATGTGATTTAATTCTTGGTTTCCTGAATGCAACAGCACCTCCACTACACTAAGGTTATCTTGCTTAGACCATCTTGCTCACATTCCATTTCATATTACTGTTGGGTATAAATACTACAATGATGCTCCAAAGCCCCAGTATGAATTAGAAATACCTACCAAGCAGTTATTTTAACTCTGCTGATTTCAACCTGTCCACTCAGAAAGCTTCTGCAATTTGTCCCGCCTTCCAATCCATTACTGACAGTCCTCCTCATCATTCAGCTCTCAAAAACCTCTGCTGCGCATGCTTGTTTACTTCCTGTCTCCTTCTGGGCAAAGAGATGGATAAAATGATCCGTCCCATGTTCCTCCTCAATAGCCTTTTGTCCATGACAGATTTGAAGTTATAGTCTTTCAACTTGTGAACTGTCATTTTCAGACAGCCAAGTATCACACATTCACCTTTCAAGTTCTCAGCACAACATGAGGACCCAATACTCCCTGCAATCCTCTACAGATTACCAACAGTATTTTAATTTCATTATCCATTTATTCAATAAAGCAATGTAACTATCACTTTTAAAGGTACATGGAATATCTTGGGTTTTTTCTCCTATAACACTTTCTGATAAGCTCACAGTTTCCTTGCCAAATGATTCTTAACACAGCTGCAATCTAAAATTAGATTGGGGTAAACATCAAGAGGAGCTGTTTCTGTAAGGATAAGCAAAGAAAAAACTATCCAGGAATGAATCTGGGTTACAACCAAAAGGAGGGTATGTAAGAGAGGCATCCTGGAGCAGCAGTCCTACAGGAAGTGTGCAGTGGGGTGAGGGTTGGGGGCAGCCTTGAAGGTGCATATTCCACTTAGGAAAGTAATTATTAATGGTGCTGACAGCCAAGGATGGGTCCAGCTTTAAGACTTGTATTCCTTTTATAGCTTCTCTCATTCAGGACAGTAGCTTCATACCTCAATTCAGATTCTCTGTCAAAGCTGAGAAATGCACGCCTGCTTCATATCCCTGACACATTTTGGCTTAATTCTCCTTCAGCAGTCAAAGCCTTCCTCCTTAGTCACGTTTCTTCACACTCCTGTGCATGTGCCACAGTCTGGTTCCTCCTATGCATAAACTGGCTTGCCACCAGTCACACTGCCCAAATCTCACCTCCTTTTTTCCCCATCTCCCTTTGAAAACTCACTATGGGTTCACTACAACATAGTCAAACTGCTTACTCCTCTTCTCCAAAGGGATGTGGCCTGACTCTCAGCATATTGCTGCTGGCAGAGATGCATTGCTGCTGCATCTTGACAGCCCCACTTCCTCTCCTTCACTCACTCACATGGAGGTGACAAACACACAAACACTGTTTTTCCATATTTTTCACATTTTCAGGAAACACTGGGGTTGTGTGAAAGTTGCCACAGACAGTTTTCATTTCAGCTGGGCAATTCCACACAGATAAAGTGGGAGGAGTATAAGAAAGGGTGCACAGAAAAGATGCAGGAAGCACAGTTGTACCCATATCCTGGTACTGCTTGAAGTCTCTTTGTGAAACAAAATCCTTCTGCTGCTTTCCATGAGATAATACGACTGAAGGCATTTCCAATCACAGCAAGACAACGGACATCCCGTATTAGGAATAATGATGTAAAGTACAGACAGAATCTTCCTGTCTTTTCTACACATTAAATTTACATTCTTCTGATTTCTGGGAGCTTTTAAATCCTAGAACTTGTCCACAGCATCCTTGTGACACAGTCAATCCTTGCTACCACAACTTTCTACACAGGAACCACATCCAGAGGCATGCTATTGCACACAAAAATCTCTGGCAGCAAACAAAACTGAACTTGGGTCTTGGGATATCATCACTCTCAGCTCTCTGAACATTTCAGTAAGTCATTCCCAAATCCTCTATAAGGATGCATGTGGCTGCATTTTTAATGTCACAAATAGACAGAACTAAATTAGTCAAGTCTGCACCATTCAAATAGCAGCTAAAGGGAGGAGCAGATAGAAGGCAGGCACTGGCTGTGAGAAAAGCTAAGTGCAGAGCACCCCAAAACAGAGAATATAAACAGATGAGGGTTATAGGACTTTCAATACCAGTTTCAGAATGACTCCATACAACTTTTTCTGGGAAAAACAGGCCTGTTCACCAAAAGATGACCTTTGCAAAGTTCTCCATCAGGTGTTTCATCAGCACTGACTTTGAATTGGGCCAAAAGCAATTCTGCCCTTTTGCATCACAGTCTATTTGAGGATTAGCACAGCTAAAACAGAGCCAGCACAAACCACAGCCTTGGTAAGTGGTGTTACAAATGTCTTCAAGATCAGAGAAGTCACACCCTATAAGGCGGCACTGTTTCAGTGCCAGACTACTGTCATTATAAAATATTTTTCCTAATGTTTAAGCAGTTTCGTTTCTTGCAGCTCACACCCATTGTAGGGTTGCCTCTTGTGCTTTGAAGAGTTTGTCTCCACCTTCTCTACAGTCCCCATTAAGAACATGGCTCGTATTGACTTTTCACTTAGTGTTGTTAGTTCATTAATTCCTTATACCTTCCTCACAGTTACTCTTTGGCCCTGAGGGTTACTGATCTACCATTCTACCTGCTGCCTACAGTGCCAAATATTGACACTGCACAGCTGAGACTCCACAGTCAAACCTGGGCAGCAAACACTAAGCAACATTCATATGCAGAAAAGACACCTTAGGAGGCAAGCAGTCACTGCAGTCTGCCTTGGCACCCTCTTCAGGACACAGTATTTCTGCTGTGATTGGCACCCAGGACCCTGACCCAAACCTGCCTGGAAGGGCCAAAGTTTCCCCTGATAACATATCAGTAACGTATCAGTACTATCACTGGTCATGAGGACTATGGATGAGCTGAGCGTTTTCTCAGACACTCTTTCACCTTTGCCACCACCATCTAGACAGGGCTTCTCTAGTCCACAGGAATCAATGCTGTATTTTGCTTAACTGTAAGAGGAAATGAAACAATGTCTTCAGCTGAACACTGCAGAGCCAGCTCACCCATAATCTTTTGAGGACAAAAGCTCCATCAACATTCAGTGACTTACTGTCTGATTCTTTTTTGTCATTGTTTTTGTTTTTCAATGACAAAACCCAGTAACGATCAATTAAAAGTCCTCTTTTATTCCAAGTCAAAAGGGCTGAAATCCACAATTTGGATTCTAGCCTGCCCCAAAACCACAACTGCCTTATCATTGTGCTCAAAAAAACAATGATAAAACTGTCCAAAGTAATTATACTGAAGTTCTAATCAAAAGAAGACATTTGCCACAGCTCTGCATTATTCCCCAGAAACTGTCATGTGACCAGAACCATCACAAAGTCCTGGAGACATTGGCAGTAGGAGTGCCTGAAAGTGTTACACCAAACAAACAAGATATATTTATCTTTTCCAGAGTAGTGTGCAAATACTAGAATTACAAACTTTTACACGGGGTAACGGGCACACCTTTGCTTCACTACTATGTATCCCAGCTTGCTATTCACCACTTCACAAGCTAGATCCTTGGCAAGTCTCAAAAAAAGGGAGATAAGCCACCACTCGCAGAGGACATCTGACAGGCATCATGACTCTTCTTCCAGCCTTGCCTTGTGAGAAGCCCCAGCTCTTGTTTCCTATCATTAAAAGGAAGGTGTAGCCAAATGTCCTTGAGTGGAGATCCCCCTCAGGAACCAAGCTGACATGGTGGCCAGCCCTGAAAGCCAGGACTGTGCCAGCACCATGTATGGTACATCTCCTTGGAAAAATGACATATTCTTCCTTAACAAGAAGTAAGTGACACTCCAGGCATTGGCACTGATGTCTCCTCTCCACTGCTGCCTGGCTTGCTGTACTGGCACAGCAGAAACTGTAGCAGAGGAGTATGTGGTTTCTGGCAGCACCATCAACAGCAAAGCCTATGGATTTCTGCCTGAAAAAGCTGGGAAGAGGCTGGAAGCTACTGTAACAGAGATATGAGCAGCATTAGCTGCTCTTGGTTTTCCTGGCGTCTGCTGCTGAGTTGCCACAGGGAAATCAGCCAATACAGGCAGAAATTCCCTGGCTTCCCATCTAGAAATAAATCACTGTAATAACATGGCTGCACTCAGAAAAAGTTAAGGAAGCGGGGTGGCAGAGAGAATAGGAAAAACATCTAAAAAGAATAATGTTTCTGAAGCTTGGGAAGTAAGTACCAATCATAGAAAGAAGTCTGGACAGTTTCCTCCTGCTTCAGATAAATTTGATCAGCACTGTAATTCATATTCTAATTAATAATCACACCAGTTTGGTTTGATTGATTCCAACATTATCTGAAAACAAATACTCCTTCGCACAAATTAATAGAACTGTTCAGTTAACAATTACATGAAGGCTGCCACTTCCAGCCTGGAAACAGAAGGAAAGAAACTTAAGATTTTATGAAAACAGTAGTGGTGCTTGCTACTCTACTTTAAGGAAACAAAGAATGGTGCCCTTGAAGCTTTCTGCTGCTGTTCAGTATTCATTTCAGTGAGCTGGCTCTGCTCTTAAGCCTCACTGCTTCTCTCAGGCTGGCAGACAAATCACAATGGATAGAGCAGTGCAGGCAGCAGCTCTGAACTCTGGAAGGATTGTTTAGTACTAGCTGGGGAATTGGATGATCTGCAGTAACCTTGTAATGGGGAAAGACACTACTGAATGTAGTGGAGACTATTCCAGAATGTTTTTAAGAAAATAGTTTGTGCACTTCAAACGCTGTCTTCATACAGTTCTCATAATGGCAAGAATTAAAATAATTATTCTCCTCACCCCCTTCCAACCCATTATTTTGGAATTGACAGTGCATTAAAGTCTGACACTTTCTCCCAGGCTCTGTGTAATATGCTGCTGTGTGACAAGTCACTTTTAAATTCACCATGCCTATAATGATGGAACTCAAGCTCTGGTGCTTAAAACTTCCAAGATGCTCTTAACTTTTATATTCCCTTTCACTAGAAAAAAAACAGCTGAGTAAAATAGATATGCTGTATTTACCTCCAGAAAAATCTTTGCATTCTAAGACCTCCAAATCTGAAAAAATCTCACAACTATTCTCTGGCTAATTTCATGCTTCTTTAAGTACCTATAGCCACCAAAATAAGTGGCAGTCTGTCTAAATCTCTGTAACGCAGAGGTCAGCTACTCAAATGTGCACGTATGTTGCAGTAGGCCACCTGAAGCACAGGACAAAAACAGTTTTTTAAAAGTTGTGAATTTTTGATCCTTTCAAATGTGGTAGCCAAAGACCAAAGTTCTGCGCTATTCTTGCAAGGCCACAGAGACAAACAGTCTCCTTCTCACTCCTATTCCCTGGCCCCCAGAGACTGCTGGTAGCTAGAGTACCCAAGTGCTTGCCAAGATTGTTAAGGATGTTACATTTCTTGCTGCAAAGATTAGAATGATTTAACCATAGTTAATTGTTCTACTTTACTGTGAAACAATCTGAAAGCATTCCTATACTCAGCAAGACAACAGAAACTTTAGTAGTTGTTCAATAACCAAACACCAGAAATGGCAGTACAACTGAAATCAGCCTGAAGGAGAAAGTCTCGGAAAAAAAAAAAAAAAGACATTAGAGACAACTGTCATGCAGATGAAAATGAAATTGTACGTATCCTGTACAGCTCCTTGTGGCACCGGAACCTACTGATAATGACGAGGTCAGTGTAAAGCAGACAGGATTCCAGGAATCCCCCCCTTTCTACCAGTGCTGACAGCAAAATTTACTAGAGTCTTAAAGATGTATGTTTCAGGGGGTAAACCACTAAATCTGAAACAAAATGGCCAGTTTCTTCCATAGGTAGGCACAATCTATTACTAGATCCACCATAACCTACTACTCTGATGCAAAGATGCTAATATCACCACACACAGAAAATTAAAAATGGATAAAGCAGATTAAAGCCTTTGACATATCCTCAGTGGAACGTTTGGGAGAAAAATGCATTTCACAGAACAGTCAATCATACATGATTTTCATTTATGTAACAGTGTCGTCATGAGATTCAGGCATTTCCCTTTGAAAGAAATTCTCATTACCAGAGAGGTTATCACAGAATCCTTGAGGTTGGAAAAGACCCATGGGATCACTGTGTCCAACCTTTCNACAGTACTCAAGGTGAGGCCTCACCAGTGCTGAGTACAGGGGGGCAATCACCTGTAGGATTACCTGTAGGAGCATTAAAGCTCTGTAGGAGCCCTTTATCATACATCCAATTCTGATATATGATGATTAACTAGCCAGTGTAGCAGAAAAAAAAATGGTTAAACAGAGCCAGCAGCATCACTTTTTTTCAAGAACAACAAACAGAAATGCAGGAAAACAGGCCAGTCTCATTTTGCCACTAAAAGTGCAGGGAAATACACATACTGTGATACCAAACCACAACAGCACTTCTGAGAAGTGTTGTCAGGGAAGAAATAAAACACATGCATTCATCATAGCCAAATGACTGAGACAAAAAGATATTCCATTAAATTCACAAAGATGCTCCATTTTGGTTTGCCAACATTGTAACACCTCACAGCTGTGCTGAAATCAGGACTTCTGAGTCCTCTCCAGACCTATGCACACAGGACTGCACTTAAACACTGCTTATGTTTCCAATGAAGGAGCATGTAACAACTCCTAGACTATTTTTCCTAGCTCTAGAATCACTGTTAACTAGTATCACTATACCATGAGTGCTACTTCATTGCTGCTGGGTTCCACCCCTTCTAACAATAATCACATCTCTCATGAGGTTGTCAGGACAGTGGCAATACACAGGCAACACAGAGATCTGATTTGCTACTGTAAATCCTCTTAGCCAAACCAGTTTGCTGTCAGAAAGTGAAACAAGTGTCTTGCAGAGGAGAAACAAGTAATTATAAGGTTGACTGGCATTACCATTGACTTAAGTCATTTCTTCACAGTGGAGCCACAGGATGTCAGTGATTACTCCTCAGAGTGACATGCAGTGAGTAAAGCTACAACTTAACCCACAATAAATGCACACAGAGTTCTCTCTCACAAAGTACAGCTGTGTGGGTTCTTTTGTTTGTGGGCATGTTTTGGTTGGTTGGTTTTGGGGTGTTGTGTTGAGAGAATACAATCATCACAGTATAAATAGAAACATCTGCACTTGCTCCTTTCAGTGAAATCCCTTGGAGACTTAACTGGATTAAACATCTCTTTCCAGACTGTGGCAGCCTGAATACACAAGCAGCACCCATTCAGGTACCAGATGACAGCTGAGAACATTCACCCTCTTGAGTGGTCTGACCAGCAGTGCAATGCAAGGCCAGAATTTAGGGATACTCAGAGCTCATTTTCTGTCTTATTTACTAGTGTTCTATTAAAGACTGTTGCTAAAATTCAGTTTGCAGAGTGAGCTGCTAGCTCAAGTGGAAGTCTGCAATCAGCATGTGAGGAGAGGAAAGTCTCTCAGGAAAAGATGTGAATAAGAAATAAAGAAAAATTACCCACATAAAAATGTTGTGCTGAGCACCACTCAGGAGGACAGAAAAAGATCCCTCTGACTTATCCTCTGGTTGAAGATTAGTCCAATACTAAATAATAATGCATTAAATAATTAAGGTATTAATAATAAAATGTAATAATACAAATAATGCAAATAAAGTATTAAATAACATATTAATGCATACTACATTAAGAATGGAAAGAAAAATGTTTTCCCAGGAAAGTCTGATCTATTGTCTCTTTGAGGTTGTATGTGGAGATCACAATGAAACACAGTGCAAGAAGCCCTGTGCTGTCCCTGATCATATCTTCTCTAGCTGAAGTAGTATATAGCTAGTTCGTTGGCACAGCATAAGCGAAGATACAGAGTTTATCTTCAGCACTGGATCCAGCCATCTAGGGTCATGACTGCACTTCTGGACCCAGGCTAGCATTTCTGCACAACTTTGATTTTATGAGATAGTCACACCAGCTCCACACAGCACTAAGCTGAAGGTCTCTTCAGCACCCAAAACTTTTATCTGACATCCACTACAGTGTTTCATTCCTTATTTTTAACACGGGCTATGGAAACTGCAAATCCAGCATCGTTCACCTCCCGAGGAAGACTCCAGTTCAGCTTTTAATAAATGAGTGGGCCACTGAATAGAAACAAAATGCTAATCCAGCAGAGCAAAGCATGGAAAGTTGGCAGTAAACTTTGCCAGAGCAAGGGTTTAAAAAGAAGACTGAAATAAAGATCAACATTCTTATTACCACTTGCCCACCCAATGCCCTAATGCCGAATGAAGGGACAAACCTCCCACTAACTTCATTGTTATGGCATTCCCTAAACAATGGCACTATACGGGGGGGGGAGGGACGAAGTTGAAGTGTAGCATTTATTTTTTCATTTGCAAATCACCCCTCACTGCAGAACAAACTAAAATGAATATATTAACATTCAAGTGACTTTCAGTCAGAAGGTAACACTGTTAATGCAGAGGGTGTGCCATCAACTCATGATGTAAACCCCTACTTTTTTTCAGAAACTGTCCTATACTAAAAAAATATAGCTCTTCTGCAGATCCCTTTCTTATTTCATACCACATTCTGTCTCACACTGTTTCAGGCATTAAAATTACTGCAGACCAAAGCTTCAAATGCCCTGTGGTGCAGAATTCACCTTTCCCAAGTAAATACATCATGTACAGCTTCAAACGACTTTTCAAAGGGATACAAAGAAAAATTTATATAATAAAGAAATAGTAAAGATAAAGAAATAAAGAGAAACAAATAAATCAAAGCAAAGTACATAAAAATAGTTTGACAGGAATTTACGTAATTTCAAATGCAGCAAACTTTATTATTTGTGAAATTTGCAACTTTCTTCATGGAAAATGGAGAAGGGCCAAAATTTTGCTTATCAGTGACTGCAATAATCTGTTTGGAATTGTATGTACTCAGCTAATTGAATATCTTAATCCGGTCAGGACAGCTACAGGGCATCTTACTGGTAGTGAAGAAAATCAGGTGAAAGAAGTTAAGTGGATATGACTGCCAAAAATAGATTCTAAATAAAAAGGAAATTGCATTCATATTTTTCTTTATATTGAGCATCTTTCTACTCATCTAAGCCTTTTAAAGCCCTTCAATGGTTCTTTTAATATAGCAGAAAATAATCCTGGATATAGTGCATGTCCAACCCAGGTTTTACTTCAGCTTTATCCTGTTTTCTCATTTCCAGCAACACATCACCTTTGCATTAGAGCCCCTCTGGAGCCCAAGCAATTAACAACTAATCAGTGAAGTGAGCAAGCTATTGTAAAAGGCTTAACAAGCTCTACCACTCAATCTTGCATTGTGATTACCGCAGAATAATTACTTCTGGAGATAACTGATGAAGATCATATTAGGCTAAGGCAAAACAGAGACCCGGCTAAGTGTAAATCAATTACAGCTGAAAGGAGAGGAGAGGGGACAATGATATTACAGGACTATTGCTATTATTTATGGAGTAGTTGTGGAGAATTTAGATAATTTCTTATACTTACAATAGCTGTTGGAGTTGAAGCCAGCACACAGTAGAGCACAAGAGGTGAAATGAAGCTCTCATCCTCTGTTCCAGGGTATGGTTTCATCAAATTGCCATCCTGACAGAAGAAACCTTGGATATGCACCTGAAAAGTATCGGTGCACTCGAAGTAGTAGGCGAGCAGAACAGTCCCAGCCATGATGACAAGCTGAAAATACAGCATGGCCACACAGAGACATTAGTTGCTTTTTAACAGATGGAACTATGCCTTCGAGCTACTCTAGTCCTGCAGACCATCCTCCCTTTACTGTCACCCCAACAGCCCCTGCAATAATGGTGTGTGAGTATGTGTTTCTGTGCATCCGTTTTGCAACATCTGTTATATAAACCTTTTGACGAATGACACTAATGAACATCTCAGATAGGAGTGGGTCTGTAATGCGGCTTGTAGAGGGACGGAAGCTTTGACAGCTACTTTATCAAAGGGCATGTGAGTGTCAGTGGCAGCAACAATCAATGAAAGCTAGCAGGACGAGGGGCAGCACGCTGCAGGAGCCAGCAGTAGTGACAAGCTGCAAAACCTCTGCACAGCAGTAGGGCAGTGGAAGGGTTATTACAACGGATAAAGGAAGATAAAGCCAAAATGCTTCCCTGCTGCAGCTGTAAACCCATGCTGGGCAACATGCACCCTGTACTAATCCAGAAGAGCCCTCTGTGTCCCAGACTCATCCAGAGCCAAATCTGCCTCCTGCCACTCACCTTTCCTTGGAGCTGCTGCTTATAAATCAAGCTTCACAAGTCTACCCAGAAATCCTAACTGCCAGAACAACCAGTTGGGGCTACTGTGTACTGTCTGGTTTCCATACTCCATCACAACTGCTTTTGAAAAGGACTCTGGCTTGAGTCTGGATCTTCATCTTTGCCCATATAAATGGCAAGGAGCCTTCCTTACCTCTTCTTTTTGTAGTTTACTGCTGGCTAAATGGGTTAGTGGAAAACCTCAGGTATCAACGTCTTTTGTATCTATTAATAGTTACTGCACATAAGGTATTGTCAGTGTCTGCGCCTGCTTCCCACATTGCTTCAACAGCACATCCCAAAGGTTGTCACTAATCTTACCTCATGAAATTAAGCAGATATATTAATTCACCATTCTTGTTCCCTGTCTACCAGACTGCAGAGGAAATCTCACATCACAATCCTCATCATTTACAAAACCAGCAATATTGATTTGGAAATTAAGACAATTATTGGACCCTATTCAGAATTCTCTTTATAGAGACTAGTACCACCTGCCACTATTACAAGAATTGTCACATACGCAAGTTATCTTGCCACACCAGAGAAAATAATAATAATACAGACAGTGAAATAACTCCAAAGTGGCTTGGTTTTAGTATTTTGCACCAAAGTTTTCTGCATCAAAACTTTGTTGCTGTGAAATTATTTTAAGAACAGACCTTTAAAAAATAATTTCAGCAACTCTATATCTAGTTTGTAAGATACACTTACAAACTACCTATGAATTCCTCTGGCCTAGCCATGCACATGTGCTCTAACACAGAAGACAGACATTAAAGTCATGGTATAGTTGAGGGTTCGTTGGAATAAAGTTAGAAAAAAATAATGAAATCAGAGAAATAACTGATGAAAGTAGATCACAGAATCACAGAATGGTTGAGGTTGGAAGGGACATATGGACGTCACCTCACCCACCTCCCCTGCTCAAGCAGGGACATCTTGAGCCTGTTTGCTACAGATCATGTCCAGATGGTGTTTGAGTATCTCCACAAGGATGGAGATGCCACAGGTTCCCTGAGCACTCTGTAAGACAGACTTAAGTATGTCAAAGAAAGACCAAAGTCCCCATTCTTTACCATAAAAATTAATGGTATCATTTTGTAGCCAGATTAAAAAAATAACCAAAACAAACAAACCTCAAAAAACAGATTAATTCCACTCCAGGAAAATATAACCTGAATTATTTAATGTTTTTAGTTAAACCATTTAGCTGTATGGACTCAAACATCAACTTCTGCTGATTACAGAATTATGGTCCAAAGTGAAATTATATAGATAGAGCACACGGGCCCTTTTAAGAAGCTTAAGCAAGTAGGAATCTACGTAACTATTTCCCCAAAAGATGCATATTCTCTCTCCCACTCTTAATTACAGCATGAATGTAATACATCAACATAAAATGTTAATCAAACATTTGTTTCCTGAAGATTTTCGCTTCCTTCTGATGATTTGGGATCTTGTCAATCTTATAAATATGTAAGTGTTAGGTGTCAAGAGGATGGGGCCAGACTCTTTCCAGTGGTGCCTAGCTATAGGACAGGGGACAACGGGCACAACCCGGAACACAGGGAGTTCCATCAGAACATAAGGAAATAATTATTTCCTGTGACAAAGACCTGCAACAGGCTTTGCAGGGAGGTTGTGGAGTCTCTTTCTATGGAGACTTTCAAAACTCACCTAGACACAATCCTGGGAAGCCTGCTTAAGGTGAACCTGCTTTAGCAGGAGGGGCAGAGATGATCTCCAGATATCCCTCCCAATTCCTACCATTCTGTGATTCTGTGACATTTATTGAATTGTGCACTGTATGAAGTTATTGATGATCAGATGGATGTAGAGAATTTCTTAAATAATCAAATTTTCTTTAAAAAACAGTGCTATCTACCATTCCATGATTCTGTGGTTCAGCAACTTTAAGATCTAGAACTTTGAAATCTACCACCCCACCATGAATTGCAGGTAAGCTAACCATGTATGGTCAGTACAGTGCAGTTGCTCTCTGCTGCTCCTTCCTGCACACACACCTCCCGCAGTGTCCACTGGAGACACTGTAACTCTCTGGGAAGTAAAAAGATTTAGTCTGCATGCTTTTTCCTATGCAATATCTACCTGTAAAGGTGTGTGAACAAATCATAGAATCATAGAATGGTTGGAAAGGACCTTAAAAATCNTGGTTGGAAAGGCCCTTAAAAATCATCTAGTGCCGCCACCCTTGCCATGGGCAGGGACACCTCCTACTACACCAGGTTGCTCAAATCCCCATCCAACCTGGTCTTGAACAGATCCAGTGGTGAAGCATCCACAGTGTCTCAGCACAACCTGTTTCAGTGTGTCACTACCAACATAGTAAAGAACTGCCTAATTTCTAATCTAAATCTACTCTCTTCTAGTTAAAAACTATTACCCCTTCTCATATCACTACAAGACCTTGTAAAAAGTTCCCTTCCCAGCTTTCTTATAGTCCCCCTTCAGATACTGGAATGCTTCAATAAGGTCTTCCTGGAGCCTTCTCCAGTATGAACAACCGGAGTTCTCTCAGCCTGTCCTTGTAGGAGAGGTTCTCCCATCCTCAATTGACCTTCACAGCTCTTCTCTGGACCTGCTCCATCAGGTCCATGTCTTTCTTGTGTTGGGGGCTCCAAAGCTGGATACAATAGTCCAGGTGGGGTCTCACAAGAATGGAGCAGAGGGGCAGAGTCACCTCCATTAGCCTGCTGCTCAGGCTGCTTTTGATGCAGGCCAGGATTCAGTTGGCTTTTTGGGTTGCCAGTGGACGTTGATGGCTCATGTTGAGCTTTTCATCAATCAACACCCCCAAGTCTTTCTCCTCAAGACTGCTCTCAGTTCATTCATTGCCCAGCCTGTATTTATACTTGGGGTTGCCCCAACCCAGGCACAGAACCTTGCACTATAATTTTAACTGAATCACACAGGAATAGCTTTAGATGAAACTGCTATTCAATTTCTTAAATGTGCAGCTGAAAAAATGCATACTTTTTTCAGCTTACACTGTATATTCTGACATTCCTGAGACCCCATACGTGCCCCAAAGGACTTTTTTTTTCAAGGTGCTGTTATTTGTCTATTCCTCAGAGACCTTTACAGCATCCTGGATGAGCCAGTGAGATTTCCTGTAAACAACCACAGTTCTATAATCAAGGACTTAGAAGACTTGAATTTAACTCCTTGAGCAGCTATAGATTTCCTGATCAACCTTAGACAACTCAGTTTTATAAATTACCATCAGAGGAAAGCAATGACACTACCACTGCTCTGCTTTCCATGCCCAGATAAACACGTTTGAAGTTACAGGATGCCTGGATATAGAGTTATTTAAACTCAGCTCCAGCACCTCATACACCCTGAGCTGTCAGAAGCAATCTGACCCACTCTTCCTATCCCAAACACCCCCCCAGACATATGTCAGGTTGCCAGACCCAGCCAGTGTACACAGTGGAGAAAAAAGGAGATGGTACATTAGAGACAGCTGGTTTTCCCCCCATTACTGGGATAGGGAGAAAGCAAATATGGAACATAATACTTTTTTTTTGTGTCATATGTCAAAAGTGTTTTTTTTCTAAAACACTTTTCAAAAAATGTGGGGTTTTGACATGAGAGGAAAATTTCACTTATCCTAAATGTGCTCTCTAGGCAGTGGCTGCACAACTAACTTCAATCTTCCCAGTATCAAGTGCTGCCCTCAGTGCTGGACAAAACCCCTTCTTTTATATATAAAATACAAGTCTAGTCTGACATGTCAATACAGACCTACAGTACCACAGAAACCTCAACAATAAAGCCAGCCCCCCATACACCTTAGTTTCCATGTTTTGTTCTTTTGAGAAAGAAAAAACATATTATCTGCAAAAAGATACGTGAATTGTGAAGACTTGAGATTCCACAGGTGATGCCCATCTTCTCAGGGAAGCAGCAACAGCAGACATCAGAAATTAGACCTCCAGCTCAACAGACCCTACCACAGTCCCACAATGACATGGGATGACTGAGGTACAGAAAGGACAGTCCAGCTCTTACCAAGAATGTGAGCAAAATTTCTGCTGCTCATACAGTCTGTGAAGACCTGACCACATCTGTGTGGCACTTTCTTATGCCTTGTGTTGAGTATTCACTGCTCTAAGGAGCTTCTCAGCAAGAGGCAAACAGAAAGATGGAGAACCTATTTTCTTTTTCCCTTCCATTCCCATTTTCTTTTCATCTTTACTTTTCACTTGGTAACTAGTTCATATGTGTTTATTGTGGCATGAATGCGATTTTTGGTTGTTTGAGCAGGGGAAGCTCTAACTGTAACTGCTCAACAGTGGTAATTTGTGACCAAAGAATGTTTTTGCACAGAAGGCAAGAAGGTCTTCTGGCCTTGGCCAATGGTCTCATTGACCAAGCTTTAAACTAGAATCAAAGGAGGAAATGGGAAAAGCCAGGCTCACTGAAAACCAGCCTGGGACATTTGTTGGGCAGTGTGACAGCTCCACTGCTTTTTCAGGGGAACTAGGAGACAATGATGGGGAAGATGCAAGAGCTATCAATGAGCTTGGACTCACAGTAGAACCTGGGAATGATCAAGTAGATGCGAAGGAAGAGGGGGATGATCAGGCCTTCATTTCACAAGAGGAGGGAT